>JAVQJL010098511.1:0-37768 GCA_036024295.1 Nannoperca obscura
GCTCGTTTGTTCACATGCTTTCTGATATAGGCAGACCACAAAAATATGACTGGTTGGTCTTATTTCACAGTTTGTGGGTAGGTATGGACTGCAGATACCCAAATATAAGTGCCAAAAGACTAAAAAAGTGGGTTTTTCACGTTATGTCCCCTTTAATATATTTTATGTTTTATGATAGTTGCTGCAAAAGCTAGACTAGATTGTTTAAAAGTTTAGCTAGAAAAAGATACAGAATATGACTTCAACAGAAAGACAGACAGTGTGTGAACAATATATGCCATAACAGTTACTCTTTGGTATAGACACTTTTCATTCTGCTTGATGTGCCTCTCACAGCACAACCTTCCTTCCCTCCCTCTCCTCCTCCCCTCCACGCTCTCTGAGGCAATATCTTGACGTCACATCGCAGACAGGCACACATGCACACACTTCTGGACCTTTGCAATTTGATGTGCCTATGCACACACACACACACACACACACACACACATTACCATACATGCACAAGCAGGCTCTAACTCTCTAACACACAAACAATTTCACTTTCTCCTACTTTTCCCTGTGGCCTGTGATGGAACTGACACCCTGCCTCATTTGATCAGTGTGAAACAATTGTCTCACATCTTTAGTGGAGATGGGGGCTTTGGGGTGGGAGGATGAGGGATGCAATATATGAGCAAATTTAAATGGTAGAAAAGGGAGGAGGGATGAGGGCTGGTAGTGACCAAAAGTGACCTCAAACTCTTGGAGATTTCTCAATGATGGAGGGAAGTTGAGAGGATGACTAAAGGGAGGAACAGCGAGTAATTTCCCACTCCCAAGGCATTTGTTGGTCACATGTGCAGATGTGATACATACACACAGTCGCACACACGGACACCCACTCGCCTCACCAAGCTTCATTGATTTGATAGTTTTTTTCTCCACTGGCCTGCAGCTGGGAGGTCACAAAAGATGAGACATGGCTTCAAGCTGTTCAAAAATCGAGTCACACATATACACCTCCTGTAGGACCTGTAAAGCCTGTAATTGTGTGTGTCTACAGTATATCTCTGTGTTCATGTGTGTGTGCGCAGTGCAGCGTGCATGTGTGGGTGTGGGTGTGTGAGACAGAGCATTTTTTGTGGGACACTATGCCCAATGTTCTGGAAAGGATGTCATGAACACTTGGCTGTGATGTGTTACCATGTTGACCAGAGCCCAGCTGTGGTGGGGATTTAACTGGTTGTCATCATGTTAATTAGTGTTGTCATGATAATTTGAGTCTCCATGGCTGCGGCCACAGATTGAATAACAGGCCTGCAGTCTTCAGGACACATCTGGAACCCCTGATTGCCTTACAATTATAATAAATAGAAGTAACACTGTCGTCAGACTAGAATTGCCAATTATAAATAATATATAAACTGGCTTTTTGAGATATGAGGTGAAATTAGCATACCCTATCACATGTGCTCACATGTGTATTAGAGTATATAGTATTGCGTATCATTTGGAAGCTCATTGTCTTCATGCAAAATTGTCAAATTTTGATTGTCAAATGATCTAAAATCACAGAAGGAATTTTAAAACATTCATCTGTCCACCTTATGCTGTTGCAGTCATTTTAGCTGTCATGTGCAAGGTCAGCAGGTGAGATTGGCTGTCATGCTACAGAGAGCAGGTAAATAACTCCAGGACATCATGTCACAGATTCTGGATGGAAGAGAAGAAAAGGGAGATTTCTTTAATTCCTCCACCAAGGGGTCGATGGTCCATCCACCCGTGTAATGAGGTCTGTTTGCCAAATGAGCAGCCCTTCAAGTGTAAGTGCATGTGTGTGTAAACGTGGGGGAGATATGGAGAAAAGAGCTCACACAAGTGCACTTAAGTGCACGTTAAATCTTCTGCAGGCATGCGCACATGCTTATCATGTTTGTGTTTTTCATAACATGCAGCCTGAACAGGTATTCCTCACAATCAATCATGAAAAGCAATCAGCCTTAAAAATGTTACGCCCATAAATATACACAAAATGTTTAACTTATCAAATGTAACTTAACTTCTGCAGCTAATCTCTCGAATAGGTGGAGACATCATTAGTCACAATGCTCTTCTGACATGCTGGATGCATGTGGAGCTATCAGCTGTAATCAGGTAGATGCAAACAAACATGGCCATTCTTATTGCAAGAATTTACATATCAACATGAATATTTCTTTAGTTCTTACATTTTTGTTTCAAAGAGTGTAGACCTGTAGGTGGTAGTACTAGTTTGTAGGAAGTAATGCTAGTTTCCTGCTGCAGGCTGGATCCTGTGTTTGTGGAACGTCCCACAGTAGTACTGCAGAGCCTGTGTTCACTTTAAGAGCCCACTACCGCTTAATCCCAGGTAATATTTTAAAAAAGCGCATGATGAATATTGTTTTAATGAATGTGTAACAACAAGCAGAACGGACAATAATAATGATATACAACATTGTGTACATACAATGCTAAAATGCAAATGATTTCTGTTACCAAGGTATATGAAAATAAGTAGGAAAATAAACAAAGTAAAAGGAAAATAAATCCCTGAGCAATTCTCTTATATCTACTGACAAAAATAAAATGCATCTGCAATCTGGAACTGTTGCCTTTGTTAAACTGTGAAAGAACAGACAATGAGACAACAACATATTTCTCTTGAAAATGAATTTAAAATTATTAAAAACTTTTTTCTGTCTTTTATTTGTTTAAAAAAATCAAATTGAATGAATATAGCTGGTGTTTAACAGCCATCAAGTCTTTAAACAGTTATTTAAATGGCTGGACCTTTCACACATTTCAGAAGCAGCAGGGGACTCACTGACACAATAGCATGCTGAGCAGGGCAGAAAATATCTTTAACTGGAAGCAGAGTAGACATGGAAAACCTTTGGAAAGCACTATATATGTCAAATATTTACATTTTGCCTATTCATCATGTTAGACTACAAAGGCTGACATTTTTTCCTCACTTGGTAGTAAAAGTTGGAGTTGGAGTTTATTTAAGAAATCTGAACATGCCTCATCTGCTGTTCAATAAGATGATGAACCTACTGCCACTTCACCTCAACTCTCAGCTTCCTATTTCAAGCTTCTAATTGCACAAATGGTGATGGAAGATGCTCTCTGGTTAATGCCAGTAAAATACTGTACTTGCTTTACTTCCACCACTCAGTTTGTACACACTGTACAGCTTACTCCCCGTAGCTATGATGTAGAATCACCAGATCCTGTAGAAAATGGCAGCAAACATGGCAGCTGCAACATTTTAGGTTCATTTGGCCTTTTACTGTGAAGTGGGATGACAGATTTCACATCGTTAGCTATAATATTCTAAAAAAAAATTAAAAAGTCACTCAAATTCCATCGTCAGCACAAACCAGGTTAAACAGCTGTCATAGTAAAAAAGATGCTGGATATTTTGATAGTCTCTGAATGTTTATAATTGGTTTTCCAGGGTGATGGCACCACAGTGTACTAGGCCTTATTCAAAGAGTTATTTTTGAATACTTTGCCATCCTGACTGACATTAATTAGGTGGAGATGTCACCCTCCATTAAAATGTCAACACACAACAGCAACAACACTGTGTGTCAGAGTGTGTTTGAGAGGTTGAAAAACAGGTTGGGACATACATATATTAGTATTATCACCATACTTTGTGCATGAGTGTGCATTTGCATAGACATGGATGTTGTTTGCCTTGTATTGGTGTTTGACTCTCCTCTTTGTTTGGTCCATGTGCAGCTGCGTGTGTTTGTGTTTGTGAGTATTCTGTTGAGATAAGCAGTTTGTTGTGAGACAGCAGCAGGGATGCTCACACCTACACTGAGTCCTAATGAAGATTTTACTAAACCCACAGAGTCTACTATATAACTATACCAGCCCCTGTGGAAAGCCTGACACTGCAACTACTGTGTTTCTGTGTGTGTGTGTGTGTGTGTGTGTGTGTGTGTGTGTGTGTGTGTGTGTGTGTGTGTGTGTGTGTGTGTGCGTGTGTGTGTGCGTGTTGCAAGCAAGAGTTATTGACACTTAAGGGGAAAAGGACTGGAGACAGAAAACGAAAAGGAGGATGGAGTGCAACAAAGGAGGGGATTAAAGGGGGTGGAAAGGGAGAAGAAGTGGGATTGGTGGGAGAGTAGATGCTAGACGGAGCGGGTTTATTAATATCTATTTGGGGGGTGAGGGTGGTGGTGGTGGTGGTGGGGGGGCGGGTCTGCGCAGGGTCCACTAATGCTTCTCTTGGCATTGACACAGTTTGGCACCCTGTCTGAAAAAGACTTAAAAAGTGCTCTGAGTAACCCCGAAACACCAAGCAAACAGCCCAGAGTAAGAGAGAGAGAGATAGACACTTTTAATGTTTTTTGCTGAAACATTCTGAATAACAAAATCATGTATCTTAAATACAGAGACAACAATATCACTGATATAGACGTCACTGTCACAGTTAAATTGGAAAAAACACCAATACACATATTGCTGTGGTCCAGGAGGATTGGTACAGTATGGTTCCTAAAAACAGTAGGATTTTCTTGACTGAAGGCTCCAATTGTATATGTACTAACAAATAATGGCACAGTGTAAGCCACAGGCATGGTGAAGTTAAAGACCATAATTTGTATGCAGGGAGAAGAGCATCTGGTCAGCCAATTACCATCTAATGGTTGCTCTTCATTCAGTGTTAACAATCTTCTTATCTGTACCCGGTCTGAGCACCACACACAAGCACACACACACACACACACACACACAAAACCCTTTTGATATTTCCTCACGCCTTGCAGCCAAAAGAAGTGGCCTCCTCTCACCATGTGCAATGTATTGTACAATGAACCCCTTCATTTCCCAGATCAGCTGGAAGAAGAGATCCATATCCTCTATCTGTTAACCATCTCCTTACCAAACCCTACCTTCACAACATCTCCTTAGCCTTTTTTGTTATGTAACTGGACAATTTGAGTCACGCTGCTCCAAAGAAACTGCCACACAGGACAGGAGTAAAAGAGGAGAAAGGGAGCAAAAGGGAGGTATGGAGAGGGAGCAGATTGCTTGCAAACTAATGACTTATTCCTGAAGATCAAACGGAACAGACTTAACAGATAATTCCCAGCCAAAGATACTTCACATTGCATAGCCAGTCTCCTGTTCCTCAGCTAATTCGCAAGGGGGGTAATTAAAAGAAAAGCAATGAAAAACACTCAAACACAGGCACACACGCACACACGCAGTCCTGCGATGTGGGAGGCCTGCCACACGTGGCTTTGATAGCATGAGTCTTTTATCCCCTTGGCAGCCTATTGCCTGTGTAAAACACATTTACAATGTCAATAAAAACAATTTCTAATCATTTGCCCAGCATCTGAATGTGCACTGCCCAAGGTGTTGTGACTATCACATTTCCCTTGTCTTTCCTGCTATATCTGCCATATCTACGTTTTATTTGTATTTTTATATACAAGCTCATGGATGCATGCATGAGAACACAAACCTGCAAACCTAAAGATGGACACAAAAAGACTGGCGGCACAACAAATATAGATGCTGTAAAGTCCACCTCTGAAGACCGCACATTGTGTGTGCTGCTAATGTGTCTCATGTCTTTTACAGAAACATGGATGGAGGTCTTTATTACTGATTTAATCCCACCAAGTCTGATGGGGGTGTAATGGAGGTGGGAAAGCAAAGATAACAGCGATGAGAAAAAGAAAATCCTGTAACATATTGATATTTTGCCTCTCCACATACACCTACGCAATGCATCTCACACAGACAAGACAACAGACCCACACACACACACACACACACACACACACACACACACACACACACACACACACTCAAACACATGTACGCATGCGCGCACACACACACACACACACACACACACGTATAAACACACTCAAACACATGTAGGCATGCACACACACACAGACATACACACACTCTCAAACACATGTACGCACACATACACAATTATATACATAACATATGCATAACATGCATGTGCATCCACACCTCTGCCACTCCTGATATTGTTGTATCAATCACCACATGGTCTGTGTGTGCTAGATGAAAATTCAGTGAAGTTCAATCTGTTCTAATCCCGTGAAGGTGATCCCACACTGCAGGGCTGATAGCAGCTGCTCTGTGTAAGAGTGCACATGCATGCTTGTGTTATACTTTATTTGTCCAATTTACATATATGTATCATTCTAATATACTACACTACTATTAATAATACTAATCATTAACGATTAATTTTTATAGATGTCCCAGTCTGTTCTCTAGTAACCCATCATTAACACCTCAGTTGTGAGTTGTTCAGGAACTACTTATTAATGATTCATTATCAATGTAAGGTAATTTCTCACTTATCTTATTGTGAAGTGTTACTGTATTTGTGGCACAGTAGCATCTCTGAGAGTCGTTCCACTCGCTGTTTACAGTTGAAGAGGGAGGCAGCAAGAGACAGTGCCAGTCCCTGGCACTGTCTCTTGGGGTTCTGCGCCCGAATCTAAAAGCCAAACAGATCCTCAGCAGGGGTGCTAATGGATCTCTGTGACAGGTGTGTGTGGGTGTGAAAGTCTGTGTGTGTGTATGTGTGTGTGTGTGTGTGTGTGTGTGTGTGTGTGTGTGTGTGTGAGAGAGAGAGCGAGAGAGAAAAGATAGGGAGGAAGAGAGGGAGACTGTGTGTGCTATAACCTTTGAAAGGCTCAGAATTGTTCATGGTCTAATAACCATAATGCCATTGCACATTTACTTAAGCCAGTAATTTCTATACCACCATTTTTTCAACACTGCTTGTTGAGGTAAACTGCATGATACACACTGTATGCAGTGCTATATGCATGTGACCTATGCAGTTCATTCACATCAAAAGGACCTGTGGGGTATTCACAGTGGATGTTAGTGTAATGGGATTTTAAATGTGGTAGAGAGAAAAGTGGCTCCCATCAAATTAGCCCTCCATTCATTCCCACATAGAGCTGCAATAGCCATGCTTGGTCTGCTTAGCAAGGATTGCCTCTCACTGCACAAGCACAGGCAATGGCATTATTCACATTACACATGCATATGGTTTCCAAGGCTCAAAGTAAGAGTCAAAGATGAATATGTTGTTGGAAAAATGTCACACATTCAGCATTAGACACATAGCATGTACAGTAACAGTAATTTAAATATGGCATTTTGCATAAATCATCATCTTTGCCAATGACATCTTTGCTGTTACTAACCAAAATAAATGCAACCACTGTCACAATTATCCTAAACATCATTATCATCCATACACCAGGCCTCGTCAGCTCTGTGGTAATCATCATTTGTGTCATCATATAACATCATGATAATGGAAAAGCATAATTATAGGCTTATGGGTGGTTTAAAAACTGTCATTATTGCATTATATTCATGAAAACGTCATCCCTTTAATGATAATGAAATGAATGATTTAGTCTTTTTCTTTAAATAAGTACCTTTGTGTTTCTATGAGACATCTTATTTAAACAAGGATTGCTTAATTCACCTGGAGCACAAATAGAAACTAGATTTTTGGGAAGCAGAAACGGAAATCTTTTTGTTATCTGTGGTATTTTACATTTTTTATCTAGACGATACAGTACTTCCTCTATGTTGAAAGTCAGTAAGTTGCACTTTGTGTTTGGTGCCAATTAGCAACATTAGCATGCTAACAAACTTCATACCTGGCAATACATCAGTGCAAAACATTGCCATTGACATTACTATATCATGTTAGCATGGTAAGTTAGCATTTAGCTCAAAGAACTGCTGTGTCTAAGAACAGACGCTTAGTCTTATGAGGTAGTTTCATGTATCTTTCTAATTCCTGATGAGAAATTAATAAAAACAAGCCAGCAATGTAAAGCTCATCAGCATCAACACAAACTTGATTAACCACTAATCTGTATGATCAGAAGCTGCTATAAAATATTGACAAACATGTGCACCCAAAATATTTTGGAAGGTTAATGTTTCACCACTGGCTTCAACATTGCCTAAGACTCAGACTCCCACCATTCTCTCCTAGATCTGGGAAACACATTTATTGGAAATATACTTTACAGACAGAGAGGATGCTTTAGAAAATTCTCCTCTTACTACTGGAACCCGAGTATTCTGATTATAATTAGCACTTTTCCAACTGCATTTGTTTAGTAAAACTAGTACATTTATTTATTTAAGAGTAAATGACACAAAAAAGTTTAAGCACCATTTACATTATTATAAGTTAAATTAAGACATCATGGTTTTAGCGTTATACCTGGTCCTAGAATACTCTTTGCAGACAGTTTCATGAGGTATTATGGTATGTAGTTTTAGACTGAAATCTGTAATCAATGCTACCTCCTGAGGGAGACTGAAACCAATAACTAGTTAAATATGGATCAGTAGAAACTTTGAGTGAAGGTCTCCATGGACTGAATTAAATTAACAGGCTTTGTGGGGTTATTGAAAGGGCTGAAACAGAAAATGTGGAGCATAATATGCAAGAGCGAGTGATAATGGCTCACACATACACACTATACCCATTAATATTACATTATAGCTCATTTCATATACTTTTTAAATGGTGTTAATGTTTCATTGTCTGAAATTGCTGTGACTATTTTCATTTTCATAATTGGTTATCATGCCACATCCTAATGTAATGAACAATAGCAGAGGCTACTGTTATAAATGCATCCCAGCATATTTGGCAATAACACAAAATACCAATGGATCGAGCACTGTTCTTTACTCAAAAGAGGCAGAACAGTTCACTTTCTGTATCGACTACAGCTGCACTGAATGAACTGTAACAGCCTAGTTATTAAAATCAATAGCAATAACTACAATTCCTCAATTTTAGATTGGCTCTTGACTCAATCAATGGATATCAAATTACCCTGCCTCTAGAGCGCATAATCCCCATCACAAAGAGCAGGGTTAGGCCCTGAATATAGATCAGTGTAGAACATGCAGAGTACCTCTCATAATGAAGAAGCTCATGGAGAAATTACACAACAAAAGTAGCAGCACTCTGCAGAAACATGCAGGGGGGAAACTGCAAAATATATTCATACAATAGTCATTCCTTTGCAAAATGGTTCATTTACACTGGCCTGACAAGTTTAATATGGTTAGAAAGAAAGTTTTAGCATGTGCCACTTTAGCATTAAAAATTAGAATTACATTTTTAATTTGCTGGTTAATTAGTTTTATTCCATGGTAAGATTTTTATATTTTATTTAGTTATTAGGCAGTTTTTACCTGCGCATTCTGTTTCTCTTTTTGTTTCTTCAGTATCCAATAGCCTAATCACTGGCATGCAGGGGCATGTCCGGAGGGGTGGCCAGGAATCTTATTGGCTACCCCAGGTGCCACCCTACTATCCTAATCTATGATTGGCTTACTGCCAAGTCACAGGTGGGAAATAGTTTGAACGGTTTGGCAAGAAATCGAACTTGCTTTCTAGACTGCAAAAAAAAAACGTAGACGGATTTTAATTCGAAATGCAGATAAAGAGCTTCTTGGAACTTTGCAGAAAAAGGTTTGGCGCGGAGCGGACAACACAGTTTGAAGTCGTTGGCTGTGGGGATTCCGGGCACTACTTGTTTCTGAAAAGATGTGAGTAGAATTTTTGTTACAACTGCTACTTTGGTTGAAAATGTTTTAACTATTTAACGTTAAGCAGAATTTCTTTGAAATGGGGTACTGCGTTCAGGCTGCGGAAGAGCAGGCCGTAGGGGGTGCAGCAAAAATACACAGCAGCCTGCAGAGAAAGGTTGAAACTGATTGAAATTTTGGAGAAACGCAACACGACGTCAGGGTGCAGCAGCCAATCACGTCTGCGATCAGACCGGCATACGCCCAGGTGAAGAAAAACTTTGTTTACCTGTAACATTGTAGCATTAGCTGTTAATTTTCTGTTGTCAATTGGCTGTCTGATTACTGTTCAGTTGTTCAACCTTGCCATTCTGTATATCAGCTTGAAGTAGTGGTTTCGTCCATCTGATTGATATATTATTGTAGATGACATCATTTGATTATTAACACTGAAACATAAGTGTGTAAGCAGCATGCTCGTGTTGTAGCTGGAGGTGGAGCTAGTTTGAACTACTTTATATACAGTTAGCTGGTTTTATCCAGTGGTTACGGTCAGGCCCATCCAAAGATGATTGAATTGTTTAAAAGAGCACAAACGTGTTCTTTATAGATCTAGTCTCTCAATATTGCTCATAACTCTCAACGGATTGATGCATTCAATTTTTAAATATAAAACCAATCCTTCCTGGGGAAAAGACTGGCACCCCTAGAGGGTCAGAGGTCCACTAGACTTCATGCCAGTCAGTGCCCCACGTGTGCCACCCCAGTAAAAAAAAAAAAATCTAGACATGCCACTGTTGGCATGACAGATGTTTAAATGATGCGTGCAGAAAATACCACACTGCTGCAGGGAATTATGGTGACAAATACTATATACTTGGTAAGAGGTTTGAGGTCTTAAGTCTGACATTCTACCTGTTCTGATAGAATTACCATACAACTCACAGTCTGGATAGACTGAACTTGAGCAGCAGTGTCGCTGTTAGTCAGTGTAGGTCAGTGTAACAAAATCAGATCAACAATTAAATGTCATTTTAAAAGACAAGGGTTCTTGATCCCTTTTTAATCCTTCTTTTTGTTGTCTTATTTACTACTGTCATGGACAATCAAATCAAGCCTTTTTTGTCATTTCCTCACATTTGTCATTTGGCTTATTTTAAAAACGTCTTAAGTGCACTCATTTCTGGCATAAGTGGCCACAATGGGTCACAGTGTGTCTTGGCATTTAATTGACTGAAAACCTTTGGTGACTTATAATCCCTTTGTTTAAAAGCAAGGAAAACTAAATCATCCCTTCTAATCACCACAAAAGTCTCACACTCAACACATACAATCACTCAAACCTTTTACATCATCAGTAAGAGTAAGTGAAAGGACAAGAGTAAGTGAAACTGAAAGATATGCGTAACTTAAAAAAGAACATACAAGATTTTTTAAATCTGATTACAAACCTTTGCTTAAAACAAAGAGAGAGAGAGAGAGAGAGACAGAGAGAGAGAGAGAGAGAGAGAGAGAGAGAGCTCCATCATGATGACTCAACATCTTCAGGATGTATGGAGTACAAAGATGTATGAAAGCTGACTGCTGCTGTATGCATAATGTGCCCCTTTATTGCTGAAGTTCCAATAGTCTGTGCAATTCAAGGGTGAAGAGGAGTAATTAGTTTCTGTATTGTAAAATCCTCTTGTTTCCTAAGGAACAATCCCTTTCCTTAGAAACGTGGCCCTGGGAGCTTGATACAAACAAGCCCACATACAATAGGAGTCTTTTAGAGAATGGGCAATATTTGAATGAGTTAGGATAAAGGAAATTTGTTTAATTTTAAGATTATTGTTGGCTGTAAATCATTTATTCAGCTTAAATGAAAACTGTGTGTCTGTGTGTGTGTGTGTTTTTGCACACGCCTTTAGATGCCCTTAGCGTCAGGGTGCTTGTAGATAAATGGCCGATTGGTATTGACTTCAATTTAGAAAATGCTGCCCTACACTTTTCTCCCTATGAAACCCTGGGGCACCTGGGGGGAAATCCAGACCTGCTCTGCCAAAGGAAATGTATTATTGAGGGTCACAAGCTCCAGTTTAGGGGATTTACTGTACCTTCACACACACAAACACACATGCACCACACACCTACATACGCACGCAGCACTTGTCATGCCAAACCCTGTGATCTGTGTTGAGAACACACTGCTCATGCTGTCAATGTTGAAATACGGCACTGACAGAGCGACTTAGTGTGACAACGGGTGACTGAAGGCTGGCCACAGGCAAATATGTCACAGCTAGTTTAGGCTTCACATCACATCCCTATACATGGTTTAGTTGGCCTGTGTGATTCAACTAAAGACGTTTGTTGTTTACAAGCCCAGGCATACTTGGCAGTGGCCCAGACTTAAATGGATGAAAAGCAATAGGTTGAGATTGCGCCTTGACAGAGTCCATAAGCCAAACCTGTACTTAGACCTTGTGATGCGAGAGACAAGATTGAGCAGGCTATGTAGCTGGCTACTCTACAGAGATGGCACAATCTGGGTGTTCATACAGAGAATTTTATTACAATCATATTCAGAAGCAGATAGCCACTTCCTCCTCAATCTGATGTCAGCAGGGAATAGTGTCTCCTACTGCCCAAATTTGAATCTCCTTAGAAAACAGACACACACACACACACACACACACACACACACACACACACACACTGCATCACTTCACCAGACATCAAACATTGACAAAGTCCCTTTTTAGTGCTGCCTGTTGGCACAGTAACTCCGGGCTAACGAAGTCACACGCTGGCAGAATATTAATAACAGCAAGCCAATCACAGAGCTGCATGGGGGAAAGTTATTTGCACATGAGAGGTGATGGAGTCCGTCCAACACACTGCCTTCATACATCTCCAGCATAGTGGGTTGTGTATCTGTGTGCACGCTTGAGTGTACGTTTGTCACAAAAAGGGGCTGGCAAGAATTTGTCTCATTTGTAAAACTGGTCCAAAAGTGGCATTTAAACCAACACGGTTCACCAGACTTTCAAAATCTGTTCCTGTTCACTCTGCGTAATAAATTGTACAGCAGTTAATGACCAAGATCATATGTGGAAACTATTATCAAGTTGCAGTTTTAAAGACAAATTGCAATACACTCACTTTACACTCACCCAACTCTTTGCAGATAGGAAGTAAGGATGGGCACATTTTATTTCAACCTCATAAAACCAATCACAGCACTAATAGGATACACAAATATAATTAATTGGATATGAGCATCCAGACGTGAAAACAAAAATAGATAAATACCACAACCTGTTGAAGGCTCATTTCCTAAGGGGCTATATTTATTTATTTTTCACAGAAGCATGTGGCTCTGATTAATAGTGTTTACTGTCATAATCACTGTTATCAGCGTTCCTCACATCCCTAACATTACCTAATGCCTTTTTTAAACAAAGGGACCATACAAGAGCAATATAGCGTATATTGTTGATGGCATTTATTGAAAGCAATTGTGTATTGATAACGAGTTTTAGGACAACAAACAGAATTGTGTAAACCGTGCGTATGCTATTCTTCAATAATGGACAGCAATTGTTTTATAACAAGCATGCAATGACGTGGTGTTCTGTTTTTCCCTATATTTCTTACACTGACTTCTGTTCATCTCATTCATCTCTGTCCACCAATTGTCTTGATTCCCCTTGTGTGCGCAGCATAGGATTAGGACCTGACCCCATTCACTAGCTGTTTGTATGCCAACTACCCAATACCTACTGTGTTCTCAGTTGAGGAAAATCAATAAAATCCATTGAGCTGCATTGTTTCTATTAAGAGCTGTTTGTCAGACAAGATGTGACTTCTGGATGATGGATTTACAAAACAAAATGGTAAGCTGTTAGAGTGTATAAGGAAGATTAGCAAAACAACATGGAAACACGACATGGACTTCAATTGACAGATGCACCCTTTTACGTTGCCAAAACTCCATTATGTCTGACTTGCACTCAACACTTTCTGTCTCAGATGTCCAAATGTAACGTGTTTTGTCAATCTCCTTATGCAAAATATGTATTGATTTACTAAGTATAATGATGCAACCATGAGAGGCATTTTCATGTATAAAAAATAAGCAGTGTATTTATGCAAATGTGAAACCAGTGTCAGTCTTCACTGGGAGTGTAAAAGCAGCCTATAGAAAGTCAGTTTCCACCAGGAGAGTCAGATAATAGATACGATTAGCCTTAGACATCACAGTAGTGCGTGATAGTCCCAGACAATGCGACAATAGTCATATGCAAAGTACTGTATATAGTTTACATTTAATGCATATATTTTACATTACAACTGGGTCAAACTATTGGGATTGGGCAAATATCAGCCAGTGTGAATGTGTTTCCCCTAACCAAAATAATTTGGCCCTTCAGTGAAATTTGTATTTTTTTATTTTTTTTTGTCATCACAGCCTTTACAGCACTTTCATAAATGTACAGTACACATTTAATAATAAAAATACAATACCTGTGGCAAACCTCACTTTATTTACTATCTAATTATCACTACCTTAAATGAGGAGAGAGGCGTGAAAACTGGGTCACACTGTGGACAGCTCCTGGTGCTGAAATTAAGTCTAATAAACCTACCAGATGGAAATGCCAGGGATGTGGCAGGAATGTATGTGTGTGAAGTGTGTGTGATACGCTTTAAATAAGGAGTATTTTTCTTACCTTACCTTATAAACACATGCATACCATATTTCTTTTAATACTACAACATTAAGTAACTGCAAAGAGATTAGTTACTAATTATTTTCGGTTCTAACAAGAAGATGACAAAGCAAAGGCAAACAAGAATAAGATACACTTCTCTGTCCATTCCTTTCCTCATGATCTACCTTTTTTTTTGCCTAGTTTTAAAAGAGACACTGAGTATTTTGTTTAGTTCCAGCTTTACCTGTGGTCTCGCTTTACATGAGGAATAATGGATCAAGGCAAGATTTCCACATCTGTCAGTGCTTGTGTATATTGTAAACAGCAATTCAAACATCAACCAAACTGTTATCCAGGCAATTAACATATATCAAATATAAAAATATTCAAACTAACAAAAACAAAAATCTAATAATTGGTCTGGTCGATTTCTACTGCACCTGCAAAATTGTGTTGGCTTCACAATAAAAAGTGCTGAAAAAACTGGCCTAATGCAAAGTCCCACTATACAGGTGCTCAATAGCATGTGTGTTTGGCCCATGACCACAGGGTCATCTAGCAGTGCATGTCATCAGGCTTCAGACTCACCTCAGCAAGATGTTTTATTTATTGAAAACTGTGTCATCATAAGGACAACATCATTTGTCCTTATGATAGCCCATGAATACATATTACCCCCGTGCTTGGTCTGTAGCCTCCTCTCTTGTCTATGTTTTATATGTTGATCATACTGCTTTCTCCGGCATGGTTCCACTTTGAATGGTGTCGGATCACTGAGTGAGTTCAGCCCACAGTGAGGGAATCGGTATATCCTGGTGTGAGTCAACTCTCCTCAGACTGTGGGTCGATGGTGCTGACTGAGCCAGGACAGCTAATAAATCACCTCCTGCCATCCTAAAATGGCGGGCTTGTGATTGGGGAGGGAAGGGAGCCGTGAGCGAGGGTTAATGAATACAGGCCACATCGATCTGCTTCCACCGGTCCTCTCTCTCACCATCCACTCCTCTATTCTCAGGCCAAATGCTGCTCCAGCACTTTACTGACCTGCCACACTAAGCACAGGCTGAGTGGCGAGGGATCCACAGGGGCCAGGAGACATCGAGCAGTAGCTAAAGCAAGGTAATGGCTAATGCTAGCACCTAATTAGATCTGTCAGTTCTAACTACAGAACAAGGTGAAGCTGCATTGGTGAAACAGTCACTAACAGTAAGCAATAGATGTTGTTTTGTCTACCCTGCAGCTGAATAGCTGCATGAGCTCTTTTAGCATTAGCAGGAGTGGGTGATGGTGATGTGACTGGTAGTGCTAGCTTCAGCAGCTGGCAGTAGTATTATTAGTCTTGGCCTATGGGAGTCTTGGCCCTGTATAGCTCAATAGAATATTTGTTTGGCTTGTGACCACAGGGTCAGCTAGTAACGTCTGTCTCCAGCTTTTAACTCTCACTCACTTCAGGACGAACAGCTGTTACCAGTCATCACAACTCAGCAAATGATGGGCTATCTACTGTAGAAGCAGCAGACCTATGAAGCGACAGTGTCACTACAGACAACTGGTAGCACTCCCAGAGCCATCTAACATCATAGCTTTAGTTATGGTAATAGTCCACACAGGCTAATTGGGTCACTCACACACGCGCACACATTTAACAGAATGTAGATTTAACAAGCCCCCCATCCCAGTGTGTTATTGACCCACACCCTCCAAATATTGTAACCACATCCTCTACCTATTAGCAGTGCTGAAGCTTGTGTGCCTTTAATGTTTTGTAATTTCTGTCTCTTTTAGGGCTGTATAGTAATGCATAGTAGCCTGCATGTTACCATGACAGAGTAACATGCAGGCTACGTCTGTAAATGTTTGACAGTAGTTGCAATGGAAAGGGGGGTTTTGCCTAAACTCAGTGTCCTGTATCAGGGGCTCTAATCCCCCTGAATCCTCATATTCAAAACACATCAAAAAGAAACTGCTTTAGATATACCCAGCTGTGAGCGAACAGGTCAAGGCATAGCCACATTTCATCTGATTAAGTCTTTTCAAAAATGTACTGAAAGCCCCTCAGATGTCTGAAATGTGTTGGTATTATTTCCTGTGATATGTGTTGCTCTGTTTGGTTACATAAATAACACTGATGGCAGTTTACTACCTAACAGTCCAATTTTCTACAATGGGTGACAAACAGTCGACAAAGAGATTGTCAGATATTGTGTTCTTTCCTTGGGCATGTGAATATTTGTTTAGCTGTTATACATATTTTACGTTCTGTAGCTTCAGTTTTTTTCTGCCTTAAAGACATTTAGAATTAAGATTTTTTAAATATGTTTAGCACTTTGTGAGGTTAGTTTAACTGCAATGTTCATTGCATTAAAACTACAGATAAAGTATGAAACAGGAAAACTAAGTCTACAGAATAATATGATCAGCTTTTACAGTGAATGGCTCTGTAATTGACTCATGCTTAAGCACATACAAATTGTTAAACAACATACACCATGCAGTCTGTATGAAAGAAAGGCTGCAGACTGGTCTAAATGCTTGTCATGCAATAGAGGTTGTCAATTAAAAGCAATAATGACAATGTCACATTTTTGCATTCTTGATGATAGCGGAAATAAATGCTATGGTGCCCTACATGATCAGTGGGATAAAAAGGTCTCTGATAACAGATTTGCGTGATGGGGCATTTATAACTTAATTTGAGGGACCCAAACAAATAAATTAGCTAAACAGATAACCCGCCTAGCCAATAATATATGAGACTGGAAGACAGATACATTTTTTTCATGTTGTGGACTGAACACAAGATACTATCCAGAGTAATTCCATAAAACTCCTTATGATTTACCAAACACCATATATTAATTTTCAGATGGCAATAAATTGTCACCCCAAACCTCCTTTCACATATTTAAAGGGATATCTGAACTACAGAGGCTGATATTCCTTACTCTGATACCATATGGATCCATGTAAACAGAAAAAGAAAGACAGAGAGGTGTAGAGAGAGAGAGACAGCCATAAAGACAGCAGGAGAAAACGTCATATATTCAGTGTGTTAACTGACCTTTCCATGCTCATGCCCCCTGTAATAGCATTAACACAGCAGCTACAACCATGGCCATCAATTATCTGACCAACCCTGTCTGCGCCACCTTAACCAATAGTTATATCCCTTTCACCCTTCCCTCACGTCCTCCCTCCATGCTCTTCCTCTCTCTTCCTCTTCTCCCCTCCTCATGCTAAAGCACCATATCAAATTGGAATAGAAAAGGCATATGAGCTTTTTGTTTTTCATCTGTTTTTTCTGTCCTCTTCAAGTCATTATTTGATACATTAAACAAACTGAGTTACAGGCTTATTCATTGCCTTTGTTGCTCACACAATGGTATTTCTCAAAATACTGAAGCGCAATGAAGGTCAGTTTGCATTCTTTTGTAATTCATAGCCATAACCCCTCATTTCACACAGAATCATTTATTATGTGCAAAGATTATTCTTATTTATTCCAAATGGTGGTTTTGACAACAGTATTAGTATCAGTAACATTCAAACAAAATATTAAATAATAATTTCAAATCATCATCTTCTGTTTCAGTTTTGAACCAAGTATAGACCTATTGTTTGTATGAACATAAAGTAACATAAATGCTGGCGTGTTACACAAAACATAAACCATCTGCAATATAAAATAAATGTGTGCACTTAATGCTAGAATGCATTATCTCAATCAATTTGGTCTGTTGAAGGTTAAAAGAAAATAAATATTATGCTTCTTCTATATCACATGCAAGCACATTATGTCCCTGTTGCTTCAGTTCTCTGACAAGTATGAAGAGAGAATTGTTTTTGACTAGTGACATGCATACAGCAGGATCAAAATGAATGTGCTTCAAGTAAAATACACATAGAAGGGAAACATTCTTTACTACGTTATTTTGAAGTATACAGAGGATAATCCATTATCATTTATTTTGTATGTTTTATTCATATTCCTGTTAACAAAAACAAGGGATTCATGTACAGTTACACAAATGCATTCGTCATCATGCAATACTTGTCTAAACTGTAGCTTGCAGCCATTTAAATTAGCTTTAGTATCACTTAATCCTCTTTATGGTCCAATGTGGACACAGATCATGAATTTTTCCATAACATCTTTACAGTGGAATGCAAAATTCTAGTCATGTCCTATTTATTTAATCAATTTGAATTACAATACGACAATTGGAATCGACAGTGGCACATTTATCATTGTCTGCATATATAGTTTTTTTTTCTTTTGTTTCAAAAAACCACAATCCCAGTAGCAAATATATATGTGACAGGAGAGAGGAGGAGGAGAGGTAGAGAATGTGGTCATTAACCAAAGGCAGAGAGGGAGACTTCTTCTCCTGCATTCAAATGATGCTTAATCCAACACTATCAACACTCCTCTCGTCTGCTCTACTCCTACCCCTACTCCCAATCCTTCTTTTTATCTGCCTTTCTCTTCCATTTCACTGAGATGGCTACTATGCAGTATGTTCCCTCATCTGTCTCCCTCATTTGTCTTCTCCATCCCTATTTATCTAATTTCTCTCTTCTTTCTGTAGGTTTCTTTCCCTTATTTCACCAAGGACGTGGATATATCTCCTCCTACCCAGCCCCATCTCTTTCTCCCACACTCTCGGTAAGACTCTTTTCTTCTATCTCTTCGTCTTTCTCTCTCATCTTTCTAAGAGATAACTGTGTGCAAGCTCTTTCATCTTTCTCCTCCCTGAAGAGAAGACTGCCCAGCAGACACAGAGAAGCAGAGTCAGCATTTCAGTCCTCTATGATGTCACGGACCCCCCGACCCAACCCCCTCCGCTTCAAAACACACACACACACACACACACACACACACATACAATAAATGATACATCTTCCACAACGGACAAAATAAGAAAAGCAGATACAACAAACAAATATGTCTGTTTGTCCCTAATGCATAAGGGAAACACTCACCAAACTGTGCCTTACAAGAGGTAAGGAATAGTAGCAAGCCGCATCTCCACTGGAGAACACTGGCGCACTGCTGCGCTCACCAGACAGAGAGACACAGAACACAAAATCACTTTGGAGTTGGAGTAGAAAGTCTGACCTCTTGTCTCTGTATGATACATTGGAATGAGAGGCTTTCAATTTTAACGATAGTTAGGGGGAGGTGGTGTGGAGACAGACAGCAAGAGAAAGGGGAAGCTCGACACAGGTAAAGTGATCTAGAGAGTGAGAGTAAAGATAGAAGGCAAGGGACAGAACACGTGAGAAACGGAGACAGAAAGAGAGAGAGAGAGATAGGAGAAGATAGTTACAGTGAGAGGAGGGAGAAAGAGGGATACGGGAGGAGGGGAGGTTGAATCTGTTAATACACAGGAACACTGCATCAAACCAATGCACTGCTCTGAGGCTGGCTGAGCAGCTGAGAGGAGTGCGTCAGCAATACATTCACGTTCCCACTGAAGGACAAAGGGAGGGGGCAGAGCGAGCATCTTAACTGCCTGCAACACCGACACGGAGGGGGGGGGGGGATAGAGAAAAGAGAGAGATTGGAGAATAAACAAGAAGAGGAGATGTGGATTAGAATGCTGCTCCTGCTGCTTCTGTGACGGTGGGCTGCCTGTTTGAGTGCTCGCGTGCCGCCTCCTCTCCATCTCTCTCTCTTTCACACACACTCTCTCCTTCGCGCACTATATCTTTCTCTTGCTCTTGATCTGTCAGTGGTTCTCTCTGTCCTTCTCTCTCAATCTCTCTCCCTTTCTCTGTTCTACTCTGGCTACTGCAGTAGTCCACCAGCCAGCCGCAAGTCTGACAGCCACACACATGGCTAACTGCCACAACTTACTACCTCAGCCCTGGAGAAAAACTAACAAATAAGCAAGCAGAAGAACACTGCAGGAAATAGCCCAGGGGACAAACAGCGAGTGGAGAGAAGAATCCTCAATACCTTTCTCTGTTTTTGGATACAGATACGGAGCCCACTTCCACACACATCCTCCCAGCGTCATCCTCTCTTTTTTCTCTCATTTCAGAAGAGGACAAGAGTGCTCTCTCTCTCTCCTCCGACAGCCTTTTGCGAAGCTCCAACAGTGCAGCGCATCCCCTTCTCCACCCCCCACCCAGCGCCACCATCTCTCCCACCACCCCAACCCCCCCTCCCCCCCGGAGGAGTAGACGGATTACTGCTAACTGTGCACACGGCAGCCTGCAGCTGCTCTGACCAGGGCCAGCCCAATGTTGGGAGGAAGCAAGAGGAACACAGAGGAGGAGAGGAGAGGGGGATGACTGTGCTGGGAGTTCTTTAGCCTTTTTCTGTTTCTCAGTCTCTGTCACAACGGGGCTAATCAGCGACCGACTAGCCCTTGGCAAAGTCACAGTGAGGGAGGTCTCTCCACCACGACCAGCCGACGAGCCAACACATGTATCAGGAGCCAACAGAACTGGGGATTTTTATTTATTTCAGTTGGTCACTTCTTCTCTCCTCCTCTGTCGTGTTTAATTGCGTTATGGATCATTGTAATTTATCCACAGAGGAGCTGCATTTTGGAGTCGGCAGCATGGCAGGGGGCAGTTAGTGGGGGCAGGAGGGATCCAGGCACCTGCCAAGCCTTCATGGCCTTACCTCTGCCTGTGAGTGCTTTTCATGCTGCTCTCTTTAATACCAGGAGCCATTTTGTACCCTTGGCTAATAGAGGGCCACCTCACTTTTTCAGAAAGAGAAAACAAGAAAACATCCATCTCATGTCTTTCCAAGAAGGGGAATTATAAATGAACATGATGCATGACTGTTGCTTTTAACATTTGGAAAGAGGCAAAAAGGACCACTTCCAAACTAATGAGGTACGTCACTGATACTGTTACTCAATCCTTTTCTTACATTGCTGCATTGCTTTTCCTCTGCTACTTCTCCGGTATTAATCTCTCTCACTCTTTCTCCCTCTCTGTCCCTCTTTTTTCCATTCTCTCGCTCACACATCATTTTTGATGTAGCATCCCCCTGCACTGTCAATGGAACTTGGGAGCCTTGAGTTGCTCCAGCCAGGCTAGGGTGGTCTGTCCTCTGGTGTGTGCCGTCTCCCCCCACCATGCAAAATAATGAGCCCTCCACACCATGAGTCCTCTGGGCCAGGTTAGTGTGCAGCCTACCTGGAACGCAGCCCTGCTTGCCGTGCTCTCCCTCATGGTGCCTGCTCTCAGTATGTGCCAGTCCACGGGCCCTGCGTTGGGCTCAGCTAACCCACAGAACTGTCCAGGTGTGTGCTCTTGCACTAACCAGCTCGGCAAAGTGGTGTGTACCCGCCGAGGCCTGATTAGGGTTCCTCCAAACATCCCTGCCAACACCAGGTACTTGAATCTGATGGAAAACAGCATAGAGACCATACAGGCAGATACATTCAGGCACTTGCATCACCTGGAGGTACTGCAGTTGGGCAGAAATGCTATCAGACAGATTGAAGTGGGGGCCTTCAATGGCCTGACCAGTCTCAATACCCTGGAGCTGTTCGATAACAGACTGACAGTCATACCCAGTGGAGCTTTTGAGTACCTATCAAAGTTGAGAGAGTTGTGGCTTAGAAACAATCCCATTGAGAGCATCCCCTCTTATGCCTTCAACCGTGTCCCCTCCCTCATGAGATTGGACCTGGGTGAGCTGAGGAAGTTGGAGTACATCTCTGATGGGGCATTCGAGGGCCTTCAAAACCTCAAGTACCTCAACTTGGGGATGTGCAACCTGAGGGAGTTTCCTCATCTTTCACCACTGGTGGGACTGGAGGAGCTAGAAATATCAGAGAATGTGTTCCCAGAACTGAAGCCCGGGGCCTTTCGTGGGCTTAAGAATTTACGTAAACTATGGATTATGAACTCTGCTATCACTACCATTGAAAGGAATGCATTTGATGACATCACAGCTTTGGTGGAGCTGAATTTAGCCCATAATAACCTGTCGTCCCTCCCCCATAACCTTTTCACCCCTCTACAGTACCTGGTAGAGCTACATCTGCACCACAACCCATGGCGCTGTGACTGTAATGTAGTGTGGCTCTCCTGGTGGCTCAGAGAATACATTCCCACAAATTCCACCTGCTGTGGACGCTGCCACACCCCGGCCCACATGAGAGGACGATATCTGGTGGAAGTTGATCAGACCACCTTTCAGTGTTCTGCTCCATTCATACTCGATGCTCCTAGAGATCTGAACATCTCAGCAGCGAGGGTGGCAGAACTGAAGTGTCGCACAGCTGCCATGAGCTCAGTCCGATGGCTTCTCCCCAATGGGACTGTATTGACCCATGGCTCGGCTCACCCACGGATATCTGTCCTTAACGACGGGACACTCAACTTCTCCAACGTTCTCCCATCAGACACAGGGGTCTACACCTGCATGGTGAGCAACATGGCGGGAAATTCCAATGCCTCTGCCTACCTAAACGTCAGCAATGCTGAACTCAACACGTCTAATCTGTCCTATTTTACCACCGTAACAGTGGAAGTTTTGGAGCCCACAGTGGAGGAGACCCCTAAACCCAAGCCTACTATCCCTGCCTCACCCTCTGTCTTTCAGCCTGTCTTCATTTCAACACCTACTGTGCTGTTCCAAAACACTCAGACTCCAAGGCAGGTGTCACTCCCCACTGCCAGAGTCCCTAGTGGGCCAACGGCCAGCCTGGATGAGGTGATGAAAACCACCAAAATCATCATTGGCTGTTTTGTTGCTGTTACCTTGCTGGCAGCTGCCATGTTGATAGCATTCTATAAGTTGCGTAAGCGGCATCAACAGAGGAGCACAGTGGCAGCAGCCAGGACCATAGAAATCATACAGATGGAGGAAGAAGTTCCTCCTGTTCCACCACCCACCTCTGGATCTAGTGGCTCTGATGACACAGGGTTGGTACTGCCTACATTAGTGGAACACAACAGTAACACCTTTAAGCCTGGGTACGTGTCCTCCTCTTCCTCATCCCGCCAAGGGGGCTACGGAGCCCACTGGACCCAGAACAACTCTCTTCATCGGTCAGTCAGACAGCATCACAGCCACATCAGCACCATTGCTGATCCCTACATCATTAAGACTTCTCACGGCAAGGAGAAGGTTCAAGAGACACAGATCTGAGAAATGCTCCCTATGGATCTATCTCTGACTCTGCCTGAACCTCTCCTCTCCACCTATCTGCTCACCAGTCCATGCAATAGAATGCACAAAGAACAAAACGGTAACTTTCTTTTGTACAGAAGTGCAAAACAGAGACAGTTTTTTGTTTCTTGTACATGCCTATACATAAGTATATAAATATTAAAAAAAACAAATATATATAAATGAAACTACCCTGAGGCAGTGGTGAAACATACAGATTATATTAGAAAAGAAAGTAATTTGAAACTATTTTTTAATAACTGGTGACTATTTAAAAAAAGACAAAGATAATGAATTGCTTTTGTGATTGATACTAGAAGGTGGTACTGTCTACTGTAGGAAAAGAGGCATTTAGTTTGTTTTTTGATCATATTTAAGATGCAGTAAAAACTCTTTATACTGGCACCAGTTTCTAAATACAGCCCCAAATGTAAGCTCCAGTTTTTACTGTGCCAAATATTATATGCAATAAAATGGTATTTCCAGACTTAGGAACACAACAAGACACACAAGCAAATTCTAGATAGAAACATTTGTCCAAGGATAGCAGCGTAATGGCACAGATAGAATCTGCTGTTCAGTAGCTATCAGCCAAATGCTTTTGGACTGCAGTGAATTTCTGCAGCTAAGGTTTAACCCTCTGTTTGCTGGAGCAAGGCTGCGTTTATTTGACGTGCCAGTGCATTTTAGTTGTAGCGTATCTAAACATGTTTATTTAGTGTGCACATGATTCCCAACTGGTTTAACTGGCAAAGATGAAGTGCAGGCTAATAACAGTTGTTGCAAATACTTTGTTCTGTTATTGGTTGCATTTTGTATTATTTCTTTTCCCTTAGGTTCATGCTTCTTATTGGCTTGTGTAGTGTTTAGGGCTAATTTAATAATGCATTACAGCAGTTGCCTGACTTGTCTCTGCAAGGGCTCATTCCAATGCTAATTTTTCAAAGGAACAGACATGTGGTGCCGTGATACAGAGCTTTGCTGACCGTTCTGCGTCTGGAGAAAAAAACTGAGGATTGAAGTGAAACAAAATGAATGTCTGATACTGGGGCTTTTCCATGGACTACATTGAAACATGACATTGTTTTTCTTTTTCTTTTAACAGTTTATTTTGAGCAACACTATTTTTATGGAGAGACAAAGGAGGCTATGAAAAATAAAAACCTTTGGTTTGTATTTCTCTAATCAGAAACACTTTCATCTGATGTTTTTTTCTTCTCTCTGAATATATCTCCACTTGTGTGTAAGTTGTTTAATCGTAAAGGCTGGAGGCAGTATTGTAAATCGTATCCTACCCCTAATCCCCCATCTTACGGTCCTATGCATTTACTTAGTGTCTGCATGAATGGGTCTTTAAGTAACTGGTGTACAATGCTGCATTATACCCCACAGTGGGGCTCTATGCAGGTCAGATAGGCTGTTGGTCTTTGATGCCTCAGCTTAGTTCTTAACATTGATTTCTCAGTGACTGTGAAAG
This sequence comes from Nannoperca obscura, assembly GCA_036024295.1. Lineage (NCBI taxonomy): Eukaryota > Metazoa > Chordata > Actinopteri > Centrarchiformes > Percichthyidae > Nannoperca > Nannoperca obscura. The sequence goes on from JAVQJL010098511.1 coordinate 24,935, forward strand.
GGAAAAATACATGTATCCGACAGTTCTACAGTTTGTGGGTTTCTTTTCCTTACATGCTCATCTCCAGGTTCTAGTTCTGAATCAATTTATCAAGTGAAAACAAATATTTATTGTATTTTTAATAAGAAGAAAAACAGTTTTAGGTTGTTCATCATGATGTGAGGTACAACACGAGCCTACTTCAGTAAAGCAAGAATGCAATCTAAATATATAACCTAACAATGAGAAAGCGGACTGATTTTTTTTTTTTGCAGATGCTGTATGTGTGAGTGCATTTAGGAGCAATCTGAATTATCTTGACGTCATGCAGTTAAAAGGTCAGCTACCATAAATAAGTGTGCCTAGTCTCTGTGGTGACTGAAATGCCTTACCTATGACCTTATACTGTTGCCCTTCATACAACCACAAACCAGTCCTCCTTATTTTGTACTGATTTTGACAAATGCTATTCAACCCTGCAGGTCATTTAAAAGGTTTGTGTTGCAATACAAAAGCTTTCCTGCTGTGGCTATTTGAGGATAAAGAGGAAATTAGACTATGACCCCTGTGATAATTATGGAGCATGGTGAGTTGACAAGAACACTAACGCTTCATTTCATTTCAAGAGACAAGTTATAATGTGATGTGAGGCAATGACTGGTTTTGTTTTACTATATATATGTATATTTCTGCATTACAGTAGATACTCCTATGGTGCAGTAAAACATAACAGGGACAGCAATTATGTAACAGTCTAGAATACAGGTTGAGTGGGAGTAAGTTTTTTTGAGGAGTTTGCTTCAATAGTTCAAATATTTGTGTTGTTTAAATAGGATGTAATGCACATATAAACAAATTTAGGCATATAAAAATATTGCAGTCATAAAGGAAATACCTCTAATAATATCTTCATTTTGGAGGCTTCCTCAGCCCTGAATGGATGGATTAAGAGGTGCTAGTGTTTTCTGCCAGCACACCTGGCAGTCTGTGAGTACAGGTGGGCCTCAACAAGCAGATGGAACTCCTATCACTATGTCAAGTGTTTCTTCATTTTCTTCAAAATGTGAGCACAATACACGGCTGCATATTCAATCACCTCCAAAATGTGATAGCCGTTCTTTGCTTTGACAAAACGGAATATTCTTGGTTGTTACAGTATGTGTGGGTTGAAAGTGAAGAATAAGAACAGACTCTTATTATTTCCCCAGCTCAGCGTGGCTCTGGCCGTGCTAACGGCTTCATAAGAGGCCATTGGCTGTTTGTAAAGCCTTTAATGTGACTGATAACCAGCCACGTACAGAACACTGACAACTACTTCCTTTATTCTTTTTTTCTTCCTACTCCTCCCCTTCAGTGCTAACAGCAAAAGGGGAGGCAGGTCCAGAATGAACATAATACTATCAACAATTCAGCCAATTCAGGTTTGCTGCACCAGTGTCGAGGGTGAAGAGGATGAGGGCTGGAGTGAAATGTCCATTGTGTCAACTGCTGAAAATAAGTGCCCAGACAATAGTCCTTCTCTGACAACATCAGTAGGGTTAATATGAATCTCTTCTCTGAGGTTGCTGCCACCTTATCTTCATATGCTTTGAGTTAGCTGTATGTTGCCTAGTTGCAAATAAGCTGTGATGTCTTGTCATAACTGCTGCCATCTCACCTTTCTCTGTCCCCTCCCTTTTATTACTCGTAAATTAACTTAAAATCATTCACTGAAACCCACCCCCAATTTTTATTTCTCTTTCTCGTGTTATATGTTTGCAGCATCTGTCACAAATTTACAGTCTTTTGGAGCATTCTCACTAAGGACAACCTGTTTTTTCCCCCTCTGATTGATGCTCAGCCCATTGGTCACTGATAAAGCATTAGTCAATAATGTGATCTTTTTGAAGCAAGCAGTGTGTCAGAGCTTCATGCTATCCATATTGGCAGGGGATGGAATAGGTGAAGAGAATGGCTACGATGCCACTATATAGTTTGTCTCACTCCAACTAGATAGGATCTGCAGAGAGACAACAGGAAAGGGGCTGGGATTTGACTCTTCGGCCGTCATTCTATGAGGTTAAGGGTTTGTTGGAAACGAGTCCTTGAGCCTCTAGATCCATATCTGTTAATGAAGTCCCCAACAGTAAGAGGCGTTGGTCAGGTGGCAGGCCATAGCAATTCTGTCAGTTTCTCCACTGACTGATGCATTTTTGTGCCCACAAAGGGATTGTAAGAAATTATCTGTAGTCCTTTTAGAAGTGAGAAATGGCCTAGACTCAATTCTCATCCCTCTCTCAATGCTTATTAGTCAGCCTACACCTGACTGCACTCTTTTACCGTAGCTCTATACTTTGGCTGACCTGAGCCTACGCTCACACTCTTAAATGTCTACTTATTTAAATGTCATAGCAGAACAACAAATGATAAATGCATTTTTTATATAACAAGAATTATGAGGAATCATTCTTTTTGGTTGTCATGTTACAAAATGGCCCTGGTATTTTAGCCAACCATCAAAGTAAAATGAAGCAAACTAAACTTAGGTTTGTTTTACAAGAACAATGGGTTGTGAAAGCACTGAAAAAGTACATTTTAAAGAGATTAATAAGGTTGAATGAAAGACTCACAACAACAGTGTGTGCTTTTTAATTAGATTGGTACTTGGTTTAGGTTCAAGGCATAATAAGACAACAAAGACAGAAGAGGCAACTGCTAGTCACACACACATCCTCAACATACACACAAAAACACACACGCAAACTCTACAAATTGTCTACAGAAATAATACCCTGGACCGGGTTACATTTTAAGTCTTCAGTGTTTCAATGCTTTTCTTTTCTTTTTTTGGAGGGGTTGTTTACCATTGATGCAATTTCCAAAACGGTTCCTCTACATCAGTGGTGTCAAACTAATTTTAGTTCATGGGCCACATACAGCCCAATTTGATCTCAAGTGGGCTGGACCAGTAAAACCATTGCATAATAACCTATAAATAACAATACCTTCAAATATTTCCCTTTCTTCTATGTAAAGAAGTACATTCTGAACACTTTCACAATTAAATTATGCCCCATTTACAAAACATATGGTGAATAACCTGGGATGTCTTAAGAAAAATAAGTGCAATTTCAACAATATGTCTCAGTTTGTCCACATTCAGTGAGTCTACTGTGATTACATGTGCATTGCAATTTACAAATCAGTGGCTCTACAAAGGATCAAAAAGTTTTTTCATGTCCACTTTTCTCCTTTATTCACAAAGACATTGTCCACCAGCAGCTCCTGCATGAACAGTGTGAATGCATTTGTATAGTATGCATGAACTAATTACTTCTCTGCTATATTCACACTTTGCAAAGTCATCCAGTGGGCTGGATGGGACCCTGTGTAAGTTTGACACTTCTGCTCTACGAAATCCATACACAATATTGTATGCACATTAAGTTCGAGAACAGACAAAGAAATGTAATCTGATTAAACTGCAAACAATTCTCTGAATTACCGTAGAAAAACATGTGTATCACAGCTTAGATATATGATGAATTCCTCAACATGGCTGTGTGCACCAGGTAAGTGACCTCAAAAAAGATTATGCTGTCGGGATATTATTCCTTTGAGAGAATGAACAAAGTATGGCTGATGCCTAGTCTCTGTCACATGCTGGATAAGGTAAGAGACTGACCTCACTTTAATAGGGAAGGACGTTTACTCAAAACCGGTCACCTCTGCTCTGATGCACTGCAGGTTAAAACATGAAACATGACATCAACATGCAAAGCTCTCACACTTGTATGCATTTCCACATAACATGATACATTTCCACAATGAAACATACTATAAAATACTTTGTCCTGTGCCAAAATATTACATAGCCATTATGCTGCCTTAAAGCAGATACAGTACTACACTATACATGTACTACTGTACAGTATGTCAGTGTCATTGTAATGTAGGGCAGTGTGCTCTTTTGGACCAGTGCAGCTCTGGATAAGGGGTGGCAGCTGGAGGTCTTTCTCTGTCAGTCAGTCAGTATGTCTGTCTGTCTCTTTGTATATATCTCGTGTGCAGTGTGTGTGTTACTAAGAGAGTGTCCTCCATAGCAGTGACAGCCACTGTTCTGTTATTTTAACCTCTCCCACTCACTGCTGGGGAGGTTAAAGCAGAGTGCATGCTGAGATGTAAACAAAAACAACAACATAAAAGGAGGAATACTGCAAAAACAAACAGGAATGCACAGTCAAGAACAGGCTTCAGTAGATTGAGAAGCTATTTAGCTTGAATTAATTGCACCTTTTCATTCATAGTGATTATTATATACCTGTACAGGGGGTTCACACAACAACAGAAACACCTTTGCAATCCAGTTCTAAAGCCCTGTAATAAATAAAGTAAGAACTGTGAAAATCTATTTTCAAAGTTAGAATTATTTTTAGGAGATTTCTGTATTTGGCTGTATTTGAAATTCCTCCTTCACTACGTACTCACTATGTAATAGACACTCGATGGTATGCCAATGGTCCATGCCATGGACAATACTTTAGGGGCACTATTTAGTGGATTCATTCAAATAAAATGGTAGGCAGTAAATATAGTGCCCAGTATTGATTTCAGATACAGCAAAACCCTCTTCTCACTGGTTTAAAGTTGGTGGGGTTCTGTTGGAAACAAGGTTATGTCTTGGATTTTCATGGACAAACAAATAATTTTTTAATATTCCAATTCACTGGTTTTTGTCATGTTGCCAGAGATACACCACTGTCAATCAAACCGTCTCAAACAACAGTAACAGAAACGGTTTCCAGGTGCTTTGAATGTTTGATTTGTTGTCACATAGATGCAGTTGTGAGGCAGCAGTTTGGAGCAGTGTTGTCCTGGACTAAATCAAGTCCCAATAGTTTAGCAACTAAAACTGTGAACCAGTTCATCATTGACTTTATCTCCCTCTGTAAAGGAAACAAAACTGTTGTAAATACAGATACAACAAAGACAGAAGCTTGTCAAACATCACAAACACATCACACTCTATAATTCCTGTACATGGCACCAATTTCCTTCTCTCACAGCGAGCAAGATGGGTGACCATCCCCACCAACCAACCCAGACATATTGAGGGAGTGTGAAAGAGAGAGGAAGGCAGAGAGACACAGACAGACAATTCAGTGAAATTTTAAACAGTACATAGAGACTTTGTGAGCTGCATCAAGCCAATGAGCCATTAAAACAATGTTTATTTGAGCTCATAGTAGGTTTATCAACAGGCTCTACAGCTCAGTGGCAGTTTTGGCAGTTGCATAGATTCAGTTGGGTTTTTTTTTTCTTTAAACTTGACTTCCGTCTCTTTTCTCTTTCATTCCATTGACCCTGCCAATAACATCCAAGGCCTCACGGTTGCTATGGTTTCTCTGGATTCCCGTGCAATGGTGATTGGCTGTTGAGGAAATTGTGATAGACATGGAGCTGTGTGAAAAGGGAGCTTACTGTGACCCTGACAGAATGTACTGTATTCATATTTACTTTGAGGACCTTGGTTAGACAGCCACTCCAAATAAAGCTCAATAGCCCTATTCACTGGCCGGTGTGTGTTGAGATTATGCTAGCAGATAGCCAAGAGTGATGAGAAAAAGGAAAAAGTAATTACACAGTTTTTACAAATCACTCAAAGCAGATCTGTAATGACAATGCACTGTTACAAGACAATTCAAGGAAGCAATTTAACAAATTTATCATGAATCCTAACTTCATAAATAAATGCTTCTTGTCATAAAGGGAAACTATCCACCCACTATAAAACACTATAATATATGCAAAAGTAGTAGTACCCATTTCTTATCTGCATTTATTGTATCTGAATATGGTGTTCTTATTTACCCATGTGAATGGCCAAGCATAGATGAAAAAAGATTATACACTTTAACATGTGCTAACAAACATTGGAATTTTGTCACTCAAATCATGCTTATTTATTTGCAGACTGTAGGGTAGAGAGAAAAACAGACAGTTGTATATAAGGCACAGTAGGTGACACTAGCCACGTTTGACGTACCTTTTCGAATATGGTCAAATATGTATTCAAATGTATTTGTAATTGTCTGTTTGAATAACCCTATCATTAAACTAGGTAACTGTTGTTCCTTTTGGTTACACACAATTAAAAAAGATAGCGAGCCATGCTTAATGACATGACACCAACCTGTGAGAAGTACTTTGAGGAAGCATTTTGGACAGTGTTCGAATTACATCGTGTCTTTTGTGGGAGCCCTTTTTGTTTGGGGGGGGGGCAGTAGAGGTATCATAACGTGACCTAAGTACAGGATGTCAGTGATTTCATATTGTGTTTTATGTTTGTATGTGGTTTATAAATATATAAATATAATATTTCGTACACATGAGGAATAATGTTTAAAAGATTAAGAAACAGGCATATAAGGATAAAAAACCCCACATTAAACCTCAAAATACTGACTGAAAATGAATTAATGAAGTGAAAAGCATTGAGCATTTTAGCCAACATTTGAAAGAAGTTAAGCTGGCTTAAGTTTTACATATTTTGAATATTTGTTCCCAAAAGGTGGTTTCAAAGTACCCTAAAAGTTCAATTATACTACAGCATTTTATTTGAGTTGTGGGAACAGTAAGCAAAGTGGTCCAGCCAGAACTGAGACACTGAGAGATATTGTAAAGGGAAATTCACAGAGTGCATTGCTAGATAGCTAAGTAGCTGCTCAGTAGATTACACAGCTTGTAAACTTAACTGCACATATCACTTTGGTCCGTATAGATGTTTGTGTGGTCCTTATTCTTTAATACCATACCACACATGGCCATGTCAATTCTGTGTAAAGTCTGTAAGCCCTGTGTTTGTGTTTCCTCTGGGTGCTTCTCATCTCTTCTAATCTCATTATAACTTGACGCATTGGCATTGTCTTTGTTACATGTATGCCACTAAAGCATATTGAGTTGAATGTGTTTGTGTGATGGAGTTTTTGACTTTTGACTGGCAACTTCATCAAGATATGTTTCAGTGCCCTCAGCCAATAAATGCTGGGAAAGCTTTAACCCACTTAGACCACACCCCAAATAGAAGTACACATTTTATATTTTTTCACACAGGTAACCCAGGTCGGGACTGACATTCCACTCACTATGACCGTTTTAGGGTAGCAGCTATTTAGCTTTTTACTGGGTGAAAATGCTTAATGCTAAGATGCTTTGCAATTCCCAGATCCCTGCAATCACTGCAGTGGTGGGTATAGCCCATTTGTCATCTCTGAATCACAGCTTTTTGATTATGGTTGAGATCATGAGCTGATCTCCAGTAGTAAAAACTTTGGTCATTCACAGTTACAGCCAACAGGAACAATCCGTAGCAGGTGAGACAGCACAACATGCATTTCTTATAGTGGTTAAAAGTACGTAAAAACCTGCAACATGTACTCTTTCTTTGTCATATCACACACCCTACTCTTAACAATACCAACATTAAGAAAGGTCCAAAAGCAAATACTGTTTGTTGTAATTTTGTTTATTTTATCCAGGGTCAATCTATTTAAGTATTCTAAATGAGTTAGCTTACAGAAAGGGGCTAATTTCCATTTCTTGTTCCTGGCCAAATGTTTAACCCTTTATCGGGCAAGTGACTACTTTTGGTAATTTCCGCACATGTTAGATATCACGCCCTACAGGAAAATGAAAAATTTTGAAAAATGTTACAAAAGAAATAAAGTATTCTTATGCTTTCCAATAACAGCCTAAGGTTGATTTTTTGAATTTCAAAGTATTTCAACTTTGAAATACTTAGAATAAATAGGGCACATACTTTGAGTGCCCTATAAAGGGTTAAAGGCATACTGCAATAATATAAAACTACAGAAAAAAAAATCTAAATTGGTTTGCTCTATTGTTGTGTTGTGTCACAAAGAAAAGATGAGACCAAATGGCACAAATGCAATCATGTTGTAATGTAGCTGATCTCTTAGGAGAATAACTGAAAGTTTCAGGATATAAAATATAAACAACCATTATTTCTCAAAAAAAAATAAAGCTAATAATCAAATAATGACACAGCACAAAACAAAATTTCCATATAATTAATTTTATCAGTACAACACAGTCATGCAATATCGCTCTGTAAAAACAAGAGTAAACCCAAATAAATGTTTTTTTTTCAGTTGAGGCAAATAAAGACTATTTGAGGGGAGTTAAGTTGTATTTAATAACAATCATCAGATGCAATGCTCTTTGCCTTCCTTTGGTCATATGAGATACCTCCAAAATCTTACCCACCAAGATATAGCTTTACATTTTAATAGTGCCACTAAGAAGCCATAGCTGATAAGCTCCCAACAAACAATTAAGTTGTCGGAGATCAACATTGGCTCTGTAACACTGTTTTCAAACATCATAAGTCACATAAATGCATCGAGCACTAAATCATATTTTTTGTATTGTTATTTGTTAATACTAAAAGAAATAAAAAAAGGTCTGTGGGGAAATATCAGAAATGCTCCTCTTCATCTCAGCTGGCTCGGGGGGCTGGTTGGTGTCTCTGTTTGATTGACAGCCGCTGGCAGGCCCCAGTAACAAACACCAGCAGGGGAATGAGAGACAAAGTAATCAAACTTGCGCTGTAGATTACAAACCATGGACAGACACTGTTAACTGCAGTGCTGGGAGATTCGAGTGTTATGTTGCCTCAGTATATCTGGGTTTGTTTTCCTAATGTGTTGAGTATTTGGTGTTGCGCACCATTCAGGCTCCAATTGAGCAGGGCACACTAAAATCATATGTGGGTATCAAGTAAAAGTTAAGCAATATATTTCATTATGCTCTCTGTGTATTAAACTGTATGCTACATTAATCTGATAACATATGAAATCAACACTTGAAAATGACCCAGAATAATAATAAAAAAATAATATATTAATAATCCACAGGCTAACAGACACTGAGTAAACTGTAACTGGTACATGAACAAATCCGGCAAGACCTGAAGCCCCCAAGCGGTCTCTTCTGTATTCTTTAGTGTACAGGCTACAGGTCAACATGAAGTGTCAAGGGCAGCGGGTATGTACGACAGCTGGTATAAACACCAGCTGAGTTGAGTTGAGTATAAGGTTACAGAATTGAATGGTCTCAGCAGCGAGCATTAATAGCTACGGTAAGTCCCTCCCAGAAACTCATTCATGTCACCTAATGTTACCCCCACATGGGGCAGACATGCACAGAAAGAATATATTTATTCCAACCAAAGAGAAAAAACATCTGATTAAGTGTTTGGTGATTAGGCACTAATATTTTCCTATTGAACAGATAATCAAAGGTTTACACAATCCCTCTCAACCTGATTAAATAGTGATCACGCCGGATTGGACCAGTCTCTTCTGACTGAGGTGGTTACATGAAGCTTATTAGGGGAATGTTAGGGCCCATATCAACGCAGCTGCACGACCGCCTGCTCTGCCTAAGACAGAACACTGATGTTACTGCTTTATGCTAGCTAGCAACAGCATGGTACATCATGGGTACATGTGTCATGCCAACTTTGCAACATTTAAATCAAATTCCTCCCAAGGTTATGTCCGGCCTTTCATTCAGAAATATGTCACGATACGGAAGCTAGATACTCTCGAAATGCTTTTTCATCTCGACTTTAATGCAGATCCTTGTTTTGATGAGTTGTTGACAGATACGCCTGTCCTATTATTTTGACACCCTTTTCTACCTCTGTCTTTTTGCTCCACAGCGTTGCAGAAATCTATGAAAACACGAATGAATTTGACACTAGCTTCAACACTGAACTGTATGACCTGCATTCCTTCATTTTTAAAAAGCAGAATAAAGCAGGGGGGCAGTTGTAGATCAAAATAACTGTAATATAAATATAAATGAATCTAGGCTTTGTTAAGACTGTGTTTTGTTGCTTTTAGTGGTTTTGTTGAGTGCAGCTGCAGAGGATTGTACATCTCTGACCTTCTTAAAACTATTTCAATTAACTAGCTAGGTGATTACTCACCCATCATGCTACAGATCATTTCTGTTGTTACTCTGAAAGCTGTTAGATTTGATGTGTTGCCTTGACAACAGATCATGTGTGAATAGTATGAGCGGCTTGATCTGAACAAAGTATAGGGCAACTCTTTATGTCTGTACAGGGGCACAGTTCAGATAAATGAAGCATATCACAAAACCCAACAGTAAACCAGTTCAGTTGGTATGGCAACAGAACAAATGTATAATATAGCATTGTGCATTACACATGTGTTTGTGTGTATGTTTGTACTTGTCGGCCTGTGTATCTTTTTTAATGAGCCAATGAAGACACTCAATCACACAGTCAGGGGATGAAAGCATGATAAATGGCAATTATGCACATTGACTAACTGACTATGCACAGAAGCCCAATTGTTCACAGCATAGAAAACTGTGAATGAGAGGTTACAAGTCACAAGCCCAGGTTATATATTGTCTGCAGGAAAATATTGTGCTCTTAGGAGAAGTATTTATCTTAATACGCAGAAGATTACCCACCAAATCACTCTCACAAATTCTAACTATCAGCTTCGAAATAAAACTGCTGGTAAACCGGTGGTGGGGTGGGGGCATAAATGTGTTTTTATTCTAACACTAATTCTGTTGCGTTTGAATTACGCAGACCATTAGCACCAGCAAATGTGCTCCAGGCCAGTGTGTGTGTGTGTGTGTGTGTGTAAGTGTATTTGCTTAGAAATTACTAAGTTGGAAACAAGAGTGTTCAATAGCGTGTCAGTGGTATTAATAGGGGATGAGAAGATGCAGTTGTTTCGCCTTCTGCCTGTGCTGCACATTCACTACCTTATCACTTCCAAACACTCTGGTTTGGCTCTGTCAACTCAAATGAGCTAATTGCCTTAGTCTTCCATTCTTTCTCATTTTCATTTTAGCTCCCTCCCTCTCTTTCTTTCGCTCTTCATCTACCCACACACAACGGCCACTGATTCTCTCTCTCTTCCTGCCGTCCTTTGCTCTCTCTCTGTCTCACACTCAGTTTCTAAATGCCTTTCTTTAATTTGAATTCTGTCTAAGAATTGCACCTTGTCCTAATTGCCTATGCAGCTGAGTCATACCCTTTCCTTCAAGCTGTTTTCTTTTAGTGACTCCCTCTCAACATGGCTCACCTCCTTTAAATCCATTCTCTATTCTCCTGTTAACTATCTCTGCCATGTGTTGATCAGCTACAACTATATGTCTGTTAAATATATATTTTTTATCCCTTGTCTTCCTTTTGCCTCTCCCTCTCTCTGAATCTTCTTTTTGGCCTCTCAGCAAGTGAGGAAGGATTATACCGTGACAAAGAGCCATGATGCAGTAGAGGGGGATTTGGGGACGCCAGGCTCTCTGTCATCTCAGGACTCACTCATATGCCTCTGCGCTCCACTATTGTCCCATTGACGTATCTGTCTAACACATAGCAGGGAGAGAGTGAGAATTAGGAGAGGGATGACGTGTGTGTGCATGTGTGTGGGCGGCTGGGCACTGGCCTAATTGACAGAACAGCGATCTTGAGTTTCTTTGACAGCCCAGATCAGAAACTTTGCATGAAAATGTAACGTCTTGGAATTTTCCATTGCATGTCACCGGGATATTAAATTGCATCAGATCAGGACTTTAAATGGAGGCAATGCGGCATACTGTACAGTGTGATAATGTGTTAGTATGCAGTGCTCTAAGTCGCAGAATCAGATAAAATGTAAGGTAAGCGCTGAGTGAATCACATTAACCATACACATCCCTGCTGGCTACATACTACCACACTTTCCTCCACTTTACTATACACTTTCCTTTTCTGATGCAATGGTGTTTTTACATGAATCTCTTCGTGTTTGTTTGCAAAGCGGTATTTACTTCAGTGCTCAATTAGGGATCATCAGTCTTGAATCAAGAGAGAGAGATGGGCTTAAAATAAGTGTCAGACAGAAAGAGGCTGCTGAGAAAAAACATGGACAGAGAGACACATTTTTATTCATTTACTATGAAGTTATGAAGTCAGTCCCAGCCTGCTGCAGACAGGGTTCATTATATTCAGTCTTTATTAAAAGAAATATGGGAAGTTATTAGAGTTTACTTTAAATATCAAAATCTCTGTCAAAAGTTGTGTTTATTTATTTTTTATACTTCTGTACTTTAAAAGAAGGTTTCTGGTGCATTAGCATCTCATTTGCATTCCTCTCTTGACTTTCGATTCCTGGAGGATTTTCTGAGTCATGTTTGTCACCAAAATGCATTGTTTACTGTAAAGTGGTCAGCACATAAGTACCCATAACCTTTTGTTCCAGTAACTACTTTTGAAGGTTATTGTCTGTATTTCCACTGCAGTCTGAAGACCTGCGAATATTAAGTAAATTTGTCAACTGATGCATTAAAAGCAATGGCTGTTTTTTGCATGCTAACACTAAGCAACAATGATGACTCCATATAAAGCAACACAGTGGTGTAAGGTAGTTATGACAGGGCCCAGTGCACGCAAATTACCAGTTCACATCAATCTTCTCAATATCCTCTTTTAATTCATAACGGGACTAACAATGTATCACCAATCTATCACCCAGGGCCAGTGGAAAGTGATTTTATAATTCTCAACACCGATTACTTTTATGTGACTTTAATTCAAATAATATTTAAACAAAAAGTCTAATTCTCTTAAAAACTCAAAGGAAAAGGCATTATTTGGTACCGTGGCACACACAGCACAACCCATAATGTATATATAACTTGTCTTGAAATGTACACTACCGTTCAAAAGTTTGGGGTCACCCAAACAATTTTGTGTTTTCCATGAAAAGTCACACTTATTCACCACCATACGTTGTGAAATGAATAGAAAATAGAGTCAAGACA
>JAVQJL010098512.1:0-14664 GCA_036024295.1 Nannoperca obscura
TTTTTTGTTTTTTTTTCCCTTTTTTGCCCTTGCGGCAAAAACCCGGCCGGACCAAACCCCCCGGTTTTTTTACTCGCCCGCCGCTTTTTTTTTTTTTTTTTTTTTTTTGCGGTTCTGGGCGTGCGCGTCCGACGTAAAACGCACACTCCCACTTACTTGATGATTTGAAAATTGACGTGGTAAACTCTTCTGATCCGTGTAAGGAAAAGGCTGCACTCCAGGGAATTCTTTCCTCTTTATTTGTCTTTTTACATCTGATCATGGGACTCTTTATTTTGCCTTTTTTCTTTTTGTGCTTTTGTTAAATCACTTAACTGTGTGAAGGTGTCTTATTACTTGGTTTCATGCCTTTTACCTTTTTGATTTTGCCTTTGAATTTTAGAGTTGTGTGTTGTGTGTCCAACCTGTTAGACACTTTGGCCTGCTGTAAGGGCGACGGTGCTAACTTGAGTTTTTAAGTAGGGGTTTTTAGTTGTTTTTTTTCTTGCTGGTTCCATCACAGTATTGTGGTGTAACTCTCTGAATGTTTAGCCATTAAACATGGTGGAAGAATTTTCTATTTATGCAGTTGTACATTTTGTTTCTTTGCAGACTATTGTAATGTATAAATGCAATACCAAAGTGACGACGAGTTTAAGAGAGTCTTTATCAGAAGCAATGCAATACTCATGTTTTTTTTGTTTTGTTTTTTAGGATCCTTTAGGATGTGAGTGCTAAAGTCAATGTCTCACCTTGCAGCCTTTCAATTGTTAACTCTTGATTTTGTGTTTTGGCCATGAATGTAGTTCGATGTAGAACGAACAGGTAACTGGGAGGGGGGGTTTAATTCTACAATGACCTGATGTTCATGCATTTAAAAAAAGAGTTTTTACATTGCTCAGTGGCTTTAGTAGACTAATGTTTGCTTTTAATATTCCATAGGATCTCATGTTGATGTAAAAATACTCTACTTGAACTTTAACATCAGTCAACTTTCCATCAGTTCATCCACCTTGTGATTTAACCGAAGATAGAAACCAATAAACTATGAACCATTTCTTGTTCTTCTTTGTCCGTCATTTTGTGAAGTTTTCACAAATCTATATCCCGAACCACAACATCGGCCATCCCACAATGCAGTACTTTCACATTTTATAAACAGGGTTCGTACAAAGTCCTGAAAGTGTGTAAACGACTTAATTTTAACCGTTATGTCTTCAAGATTTGGAACATACCCCTTGAAAATGCTTGATTTTCAACATAATCTGGTGTTTTATCATCTACACAATCACTCACGGAAACAAAAAATTCTTTTCATATTTGAAACGAAGCAATCCCGTTGTCAGGATACCATGGTAACGTGAATTTTTTTTGAACAGTCCTGGATGTCGGGGCACAGCGCTAAATCACCTGACATGCCTTTTATTTCCTGTATACTGCTCCGCATGAAATCCATATTACCTATCCATTTCCTGTGCTGCTATCACTGCTTAGGGTCGCTGAAACCTATAAAAATTCTGCGTACTCAGAGAAACATTAGATACTAAATACATGACAGACATCTAATGTACTCGACTAAATTTACTGGTAAGCTGTTTTGTCTTCTTTCCTATCTTATTAATCATCTTGTGGCCCCTCAGCACTGATTTACTGCCTTTAAAGGTGCAGCCATGATACCTGGATTTCAATATTTTCACTCAGTGTAGAGCTATGATGAAGTGCTTGAACATAATGTACAGAGCACGGGCAGTACGATGTGAAAATAATATTCCGTGTAACTTCGAAGCCACCTCTTGTTTGACATACAGGAATACATGAATGAGCTGTTGTTGGCTTAGGAGGAGGAGCAGAGTGACTGGACGATTTGTGTTACCATTCACTCGTCGTTCAGGGGTGGGGGGTAGGTTGCTGGATCGGTTGCTGACGCATGGCTCTGTAATTACAGGAGGTCGCCGCCGTGTAGTAGCTAACAGAGGGATGTTGTTTTCAGGCACCGCCAGAGAGCAGGTATTAAGTCGCCAGGAGCCACGGGGACCAACAGAGCCAGCCAAGCAGGCCGACAGCCGACCAATCAGCAGCTGCTTAAAAAAAAACAGGTTCCTTCTGTTACCTCCACCCAAGAACATGTTCACTCTTCTCTTTTTGTTTGTGTATTAGCAGGAGTATATCTGAAATACAAAATCTTGTTGGCTTTTTAGCTTTTTTTTTAATCAGCAGATAGTTTGAATGAATGAAACTTTCAAGCCATAGCTCAAGAGAGAAGTGATTAACTTTAACTAAAACAAAAACACGGAAAACAAAAAGAAAGTTAAGCTCTGATGCATACAAGGAAATTGATTAGTTGTCAGTACCAACAGTGCTAACACTGTCAACACCACTTTAACAATACTACTTCAGTCTAATATGCATTGACATCATGTGTTCGTGTGATACCTCCCATCTCACCACCACTCAGCAATAGGTTGTTGAGATAGCACAAAATCACAAATTTGCCATGCATCACAAATGTGTTTCCCAGCATGCAATACCCTCTTTCCTGCATCAGATACAGAACAACAACCAAAAAGAATTTAACATAAAGAAAATGGAAGAAACCTGAGGAGGAGCAACACAGGATGAATCTTTCAGTTCAAGCATTTATTGCCATTTTATTATCAGTTAATCTGCTGATTATTTTAATTATTTCAATAATTCCCAGGGCCCAAATCTGACGTCTTCAGTTTTTTTCTTTTGTCCAACCAACAGTCCAGAACCCAAAGACTCCTCATTTACTGTAATATAAATGACAAAGAAAATCAGCAAATCCTCACATTTTAAAAGCTGGAGCCAGCAAACGTTTTATATTTTTGCTTAAAACCCTTGTGCCCTTCTCAGGCATTTTTGTACATTTTTCGCAATTTTTCTTTTTTGATTTGGTGATAATTTTGTGGCATGACTTTTTGCAGGAACTTTTCTTTTTAGTAAAATTTTTGAAATCCATTGTCTTTTACCCTTGCATGTCTTTTATACTATCTTGATGCATTTTGCACCCTCTGGACACCTTTGTGGCAAAAAATATACACTGCTATTAAATCATCATACATCGATATTTTTTTCAGCTTTTTTTTCATAAATCACTTAATCAACTTCAAACTTGCTCAAAACTACCAAACATTCAATCATTTTCAGAATTTTAAACCTTTAAATACCAGTTTAATTATTTGAAGTTTTTTATTATTATTAACATTTTCCATTTAATAAATGGTAGGGGGATAGGGCTTTGCTGGTGATTAGAGTCTTGGATTTGTCAACGATCAGCAAAAGAATTCATTTGATTGCATTAGTATTTTTTATGTAGTGTCAGATACTCCCCCTGGACACCTTCGTGGCCAAAAATGCCTCATTGACTTCCATTAAAACCACTTTTTTTTTAATCACTGCCATTACAGTATAGAATCATGCATTCTGTAATGTTAGCATTTCATTTTGAAGAAAGGTAGTGATATTTCACATTTTTACTGTATTCCACCATATTCAACTGTTTTGCCATTGTAGGCCGATTCTTGTATCATGTGTGTGGGAATTTTTTAATTAACATTTGATTCATCAATGTGAACATTTATTGTACAAACTGCAACAACTTTGAAAACCTCAACAACAAAAGAGAACACAACAGAATATATGAAATATAAACAAATTTGAAACAGAAATCACCAGGCTTGACTTCATGTGCTAACCCGTCTCATGCTCCACTTCTTTGGTCTTCATTAAACCAGGTAAAAGTGGAACAGGTTGCTAAATATGTATTTGACTAAACTTTGAGCTTTGATAAATCTGGCCACATATAACAACAGTTATTCTGAGCCTGAGGCAAATGTTTGTTGTCACCTTTTAATCGGCTCAGAGCATATAAGGCTTACATTTACCTAATAAAGTCTCCAACCATCCATGAATCTCAACAGGATGAGAAAATGGATGGATGGGTAAATATACTGTATGTCCTACATGTTCCAAGTGCAGCTGTAATGATGAAGAGCGTGGGCAGAGGAGAGCAGAGACAGAGACAGGGCTTCAGATAACAGTAATGGAGCAGAAAGATAGCATCACACTGCCAGGACACAGTGTCTCCACTGAACACTGAGGAACACGCTTAACATGAAGAACAACTCCATCCACAACCACCACCTCTGACCCCCTGGGAACCGGCTGGCTCAGTCTGCTGTTATGGATAATTAAATTCAGTTTTATTTATGCAGCGCCAAATTATAATAAAGTTATCTCTACACTTTTTGGTATAGAGCAGGTCAATACCAACTCTTATATTTACAAAGACCCAACTGTCCCACCATGAGCAAGCACTAGGGGACAGTGGCAAGAAAAACCTCCCTTTTAACAGTTAGATCCAGGTTCTAGATGGGCGGTCGTCTGCCTCGACCAGTTTGGTTGAAAGGGAGGGAGGGGTGGAAGCAAGAGCGAGAGAGTAGGAGGAAAGAGAACATACGGTAGTGCAGTACAGTTCTACGTAGAGTAAAGTAATAGCTGTGGTAATGGTATCGATGTTAATATTAATTATAATAATAAGCATTACAATTATAGCAATACTAATAATGAGAGCAATATTAGCAACATTGGCTGTTTAGCAGGACCACAGGGGCAAACCATTACAGCTCCGGAGGCAGAAATACCTGCAGAAAGCTTTAGAAGGAGAGAGAAAGAGAGAGAGAGAGAGAGAGAGAGAGAGAGAGAGAGAGAAAAAAAGCACACAACTATGGGAAGAGGAGAGGGAGATGAAAAGCAAGGAGCTCAGTGCATCCTGGGAAGTCTCCCGGCAGTCTGGGCCTATAGCAGCGTAACTAAGGGTGGGCTCAGGGTTCATATAGGGGCTTTTCAAAGAGGCAAGTCTTAAGCCTGCTCTTGAATGTGAGGAGGGCGTCTGCCTCCTGTAAACAAACTGGAAGCTGGTTCCACAGAAGAGGAGCTTGATAGCTGAAAGCTCTGGCTCCCATTCTACTTTTAGAGACTCTAGGAACCACAAGGAACCTGCATTCTGAGAGTGCATGCTCTAGTAGGGTGATAAGGTACTATGAGCTCTTTGAGATATGATGGTGCCTGACCATTAAGCGCTTTGAAGGTGAGGAGAAGGATTTAAAATTATATTCTGCATTTTACAGGGAGCCAGTGTAGAGAAGCTAATGCTGAAGAAATATGATCTATTTTCCTGGTTCTTGTCAGTAAACGTGCTGCAGCATTCTGGATCAGCTAAATAATAGAGAGTTGCGGTAATCCAGCCTAGACGTAAATGCACGTAAAAAATGCATGGACTAGTTTTTCTGCATCTTTTTGAGACATGATGTGCCTGATGTTTGCAATGTTAATGTTAAATGAACAATGGCAGTCCTTGAAGTCATCTGCATAACAATGAAAATGTATAGTGCTTCCTCATAATATTGCCTAAAGGACGCATATATAAGGTTAATAGAATTGGTCCGAGCATAGAACCTTGTGGAACTCCGTGACTAACTTTGGTGTGCATAGAGGATTCATCATTAATGTGTAAAAACTGATATTGATCTGATAAATAGGATTTAAACCAGCTTAGTGTGGTGCCTTTAATGCTAATTAAATGTTCTAGTCTCTGTAACAGAATGTGACGGTCAATGGTATCAAATGCAGCACTAAGATCTAATAGGACAAGTACAGAAACAAGACCTTTGTCTGATGCAGTTAGAAGGTCATTTGTAACTTTCACCAGTGCTGTCTCTGCGCTATGATGCAGTCTGAATCCTGACTGAAAGTCCTCAAACTGATTATTGTGGTGTAGAAAGTCACACAGCTAATTTAAAGGATTGTGGCACATAGCCTTTTAACAGGGACAGATTGATCATATCTAGTAAAGAGGTGCTAACTAATGGTAAAACTTCTTTAAGCAGCCTAGTTGGGACGGGGTCTAACAGACATGTTGATGGCTTTGATAAAGAAATCATTGAAGTTACAGAATAAGGTCCAGGAGCTTGGTACACTTTAACAAATAGAACTGGCATAAGTGTTTTCCAGGTTAAGTGTAAGAGACTAAGAAAAAGGCTTTCGAACAAGTTATAATTTAGTTTAGGTTTGATTAGTAGGCTTGAGTCAAAGATGGCTGTAACCACCTCCTCTGTGCATCGAGGGATGTGAGTATTAATGTGACTGTGGATTCATATAGGCTAACATATTCATCATGACACAGCCAGGTTTCAGTAAGGCAAATAAATCAATATTATAATCTGATATTAGGCAGGCAAAAATTCCCAAGCGTTAAGTGTGGGAAATGTATAAACTTATTCATAAGCTTACTTCTTAGTGACCCTTTCAGATAAAACATACCATAATTTCTGGACTATTTAGCGCAACTGTATGTAAGCGGCACCCTCTGAATTCAAAATGACTGATCTGAAGAATTTAGTGAGTGCGTTTGATTTACGGTGATTCGAACAGATTCATTGGTCCACTGTGACCTGTTGGGTAATTTCATTGGTCTGGTGTGACGAGCCTAAATGTATTTGCGGCATGACGGCGTGTGACTTCATCTACAGCTATCACTGACTCATTCACAGTTCATCTGAGGGTTCGGTTTTTTTGTTTTAAAAAGACTCAGCTGCTTTATTAGAAGCTCAACAACTTCAAGGTGGTCATAAACAAAAATCGAATCAACTCAAATACTTTTATTGTAAATCATGGAAAAACATGCCATTTGTGTTAGGAATTCTGAGGGATAGTGAGTTACATCAGGAAAGACATTGTATTTTAGGAGGTATCCATAGTCTGTACAGTTTCCTCCACAACTTCCAGGGCCAGCGGGGTCACCACCTTCGTCAGCACAACGGTGGTTCCTCTTTTGTACTTGTAGTCACCAGTTCTAGATCAGGAGAAAATAAGTCACAGGAATAATACGTTTCAATCAGACCTGGGGATGAACAGTTTCACACATCTGAAGTAGTCCATCTCTATCAGCACAGCATGCCATTTTAGACAACTACCCCACACACCAACCAGCAGCCATGCACATTAGTTATGCAAAGTCACACTGAGCAGGCCGAGTGGATAGATGGTTAGTGGTAAGTAGCAAACTCAGATCAGTGTAAGAGGTTAAGTCTGTTCACTTTCTATCTGTACTCACAGCTGCAAGGCTTCGTGCACATTTACTCTTCAAGCAGAACAAACGATAAGACAAGTCATCTACCAGTTCAAGTGATGGGAAGTTAATGATTTAAGATCATGATTTCAATGTCCCAACATGCTCTGTAATGATGCGAGATGACATGATGCATTGTGTTAACACTCCTGAACCTACACAGACAAAGAAACGCATGCAGTTTTATATTTTTGCCAATTCTGAGCTTATTCTCTCAGTCAGCATCAAGTGTTCTCCATCATTCAGGGGAAGCTGCCATTTCTTTCTGATCCAGTGGAAAGTCACCATAATGCATTACATTTGTGTGAGTATACCAAATTTGAGATAAAAAATTTAAAAAAGTGAATAAAAACTTTGTAGACAACGTGACAATATTAACATTTTGGTCTATATCTATCTATCTATATCTCTATCTATCTATATCTCTATCTCTATCTATATATATCAAATGTTGCCAGTGTGATATGATAATTTCCACTCAAATGAGCCAGCAAGTTTCTGTTCCATTTCTGCACACATTGTGAAATCTGTCCCGATTGTCAGAAATGCACCATTCAAATTGCCTAAGAAAGCTGGGAATTTCGTATGTATCATAAACAGTTCCAAAGTCATTTCATGTTTTGTAGAACAAGTCTAGCATAGTATCGATGCTACACTCAGTTTCAAAGGTTTTAAAACAGAAATGGAGACACCACAGCACTTCCTCCTGTACTGTACTACTATATACATATGAACAGCTGCTAAAATCTTGGAACTGTCTTGTTGTGCAGCTGTGGTTCTGTTTTGAAGTTGGAATTTGAGATTACAACCAACATTTCGGAGGGGCGTTCCAGAAAGCAGGTATAATAAACCCTGTTTTAATTCTGGGTTACAACAGCTGATCAGGTTAGTTCAATCCATGTTCACTCCGAGTTAAGTGCTTGAAAAAAATAAAAGGGATCATCACTGACACTACAATTCACTATGGCAACAAATAAAAAGGCAAATCCAGTGGATTTATAGAATTATTAAAAGCATATAGATGCAGACTACTATGCACACTTGTCTTCACTGGTCTAGTTCTCACCTGACCCCCTTCTTGTTGGCCTCATCGTGGGGCCGGATGTAGTCCACCTTGCCCTTGGTGATAACACACAGATCAATGTTGCTGCCAGAGCCAAGGTCATTAAAGATACCTGCAGCGATGGCGTCTCGCACCAAACGCTTGGCGTCCTCCTCCTTCCGGGAGACAAACAACATTGATGCTCAAATAAAAACCAGCATAATGCTACAGGAAGTCAGATTCCCTTGTTTGGGAGTATCAGAGTGTTTATAGCATTGTGTGTTGTGTTGCTAGGAATAACTCACCACCATGTCGGGCTTGTAGCGGTCCTCAAACACTGCCATGGCAGCCAGGGACCCAGAGCCTTTAGGAAAGAAAACAGTGGCTTAAGTAGTTCACTGAATAACCCATGTGTTCTGGATGATATCATGTTCTGTATGAGATCAGAAAATGTAAAGATCGGGAGCATAAAAATAATGGAGGTCAGCGTCTGACCTTACTGTAATAAATGCAGGAGAGTAGATAGAAACACTGTTAATCCTTCAAAAATCTATCAAGACGCCAAGCTGTGACTGAAATATGAGAAGCATGTTGGCGTTTGAGACTGACCCATGGTAACGTAGGGCAGCTTGTCCGTGGAGCCGTGAGGGTAGATGCTGTAAAGGTGAGGACCATTACAGTCTACTCCACCCAGGACCAGAGCAGCCCCAATGTAGCCCTGATACCTGAACAAACACGTTCACATGTCAGACTCACCTTTTCATACCAAGTATAAAAAACATGATATAGTTGGATAATAAATGGCAATGCTCGTGTTTTGCATCAATGTGATTAAGTACCTCGGTTTGTCAGGTGTTCATTTCACTTCGTGTAAACTGGTTGTTTTATCTGTCAAACATCATGAATGGTGATATACACTGATCCAGTGTGAGGAGCGTACCTGAAGAGCATCTGTTTGAGCATGCGGTTGGCGGTGGCCACACGTGGCAGCCTGCCCGTGGAGAGGGAGTGCAGCTCAAGGTTGGAGGAGATGATCTGAGTGGTCATCTCGGTGTCTGCAGCTGTTCCTGCTCCGCAACAGCTGGACAACAACAGAGTAACACAGCAGTCTGTCAGTTATACAACACCTCAGCTCCATCACAAATCTGATCTTTTGTTAAAGCCACAATGAGCAGGATTAGGACATTTTACAATGTTTTTCCACCCAAGATGGTGCATGGGTCCCATGTGGACAACTCCCAAACTCTTTCAGGTTCTAACGCTGCAGTGTCTTGAAAACCTGAGCTCCAGTCACTTACTAAATGTTGGGCGAGATGTAGTGGATCTTGGAGCAGTTCTTGTCTGCCACTACCATGCCCTCAGTGGCCCTGGTGTCAGCTCCGAGGATGACACCATCCTTCACAGGGAAGCAAAAAGCATCACTTAGACTCGGTAAACCCACACTCAACCTCAACTCAACCACCAACATGGAAAAAGTTCACATGTGCACTAAATTTTGAACCGTTCGGAACATTTCAACCAAATATAAACTGGTTCGCAAAACAAAAAGTTGGTTCGCAGCTGGGACTTCCTTGACCTGTCAGTGGTTGGAAGGAGAGGATAGAGAAGGCAATTATAGAGATGGATTTATAAATGAAACACTGGATGTGAACAGACAGTGCCGACACTGCAGTATGTTAGTCTCATCCTGTCTGTAACTTACTGAGCACACCGGCACAGAAAGCAAAGGAAAGCCTGAACTCTGTCTGATACAATCAAACGGAAAGGGCTGAGTCGTCAAATAAACAATACAACATTTAGTTGGGACCGTATGTTGGAAGTGGACGAGGGATGAGACCTTTTAATAGACGGATTCACTGACGACATTAATGTCACAATAAGAGAAGCACAGGTGATCATAAAAGCAGCGCTGGCTGGACTGTGTTTAGCTGCTTCACTTCCAGGCTGCTGGTGCTGTGCAGACTGGCTCACAGCATTTTTACGATCAATCTATGTCAGAATATACGCCTCAATTGGGAGATTTAGCGCAGTATGCAACACACGGTCTTGGCTGTTTAAGGTCAGCTCTGTGCGTTGTAAACAAACCAACTAGCCAACAGTTAGCAAGGCTGGGGTAGAGATGCATGGAAAAACAAAAGCCCACATTTCTGGTGGGAAGTAGAAACGCACACTGTTAAACACGATGAAAGACTTGGATATCAACAGGATTTGGGATTTGCGCAAATATTACAACGCCAACCTTTTCAAGAAGGCAGTTGAATGAATGAAAGAGGAAGGCTGAGCGTGCACGGCCGAACAAGTTCGCCGCCGCTGGCAAACTTCAAAAGCATGATGAACGTGATAAACGACATGACAAACAGGCC
This sequence comes from Nannoperca obscura, assembly GCA_036024295.1. Taxonomy (NCBI): domain Eukaryota; kingdom Metazoa; phylum Chordata; class Actinopteri; order Centrarchiformes; family Percichthyidae; genus Nannoperca; species Nannoperca obscura. The sequence goes on from JAVQJL010098512.1 coordinate 10,535, forward strand.
AGGATGCACGTCTGCATGCAAACGAAATATTCTCTTTCATTAGCCATGTAAACAGCTCAGTAGCAATATTGTCTAGTCAATGTGAACACACAGTAAACTAGTAAACTAGAAACATTATATATATAAAATAAGAAGATATAGACTAGCACACAAGCACCCAATTCAGCTTATGTTGATCATTTAGGCCTGACTACAGTTTTAAGCCCAACTTGTTCATTTTAAGCAGCCTGGTTTTGTGTTACTCACCTTAAAGACAACACCACAGATGGTGGTTCCTGTTTTCCGAGCAGCAGGCAAGCTGCATCCCACTTTATTAGCTTCACCTTCCAAAACTGCATTTCTGGAAATTATTTAAAACATATTAAAAAAGGCACCAGATTAACCATATGACTGTGGTAAAAATAAAACACTACCAAGCCTAATAAATCTTACACTGTTAATAACCTGAGGCTGTGATTTGTTACTGAACTCTTGTGCGGTGAGACCATGACTGTCAAAATCTTTTTTAAACAAACGGTTAGCTGTTCAACACTTAGATCTCTAAGAACAAAACACAATTCCTCTTTGTTTGTAGTAGAAAGCCTCATATTATACAGTTTCTGACCCCACTGAGACCAAATTCCCCTGGATAACTGGACACAAACAAGATTTCAATAACTAGGCTAGTTTTTGACATGTCAGTATTAACAAATTAGTATTTATTTTCATACTATATTAGGATTTTGTTTCTTACAAACACAGAATTATCTAATGTTAATCTATCTTTTCAAATGCATTTCAGCACGTGTGAATAGTGGTACAGTTAGGGGTTAATGATGGATTATATTTTATATTTCCATGTGACAGACTTTTAAATTGACCTTTGGCGCTCAACATTATGTCCCCCACAAAACCACGTTTACACCACTGAACCGCATTAGCATGAACAGTCCTTGCTAATTTATGACATATTTGATCACAAAATGCCTCCAGTTAGTATTTTCTTCATTTAGCCGTTTTTTCCTTCTACCGTTTGTAGTGTGATCATTTATAAACTTGATTAAACAGACTAGTTTAACGTTCCTCGGCTATTTCTACAGATAATGTTAGCGGGTTGAATATCAAGAGAAGAAACGTTCCGCCCTATGCAAAAAAAAAAAACATTATAAAGAATATACTAACGTTGGCTTACTTTGCTGTGATACAAAACAAACTCAAGTTATACAACTGTTTGAAACCGTAACACATGTGTTTTTTATGTTCGAGAAGACAAGTGCACCTTAACGTTAATACTAGCGTTGGAATTTGCCTGAGTCATTGCATGGAAGCCAACTTAACATGAGCTAGCATCTCTGTAAAACTGTATCAAAACACCTCTATTCTACACAACGTCTAAATACAAATGGTCAAATCTTATTACACTCACTATCGCGGGTATTCTAGTCTGATTTCCATCCACTGAAAAGCGCTTACCTCTTGCAGTTTTCGAAACTGAAACCCCCGAACTGTGGCCGGCTTACGGTCAATGTCGCCATCTTGGTGAATCAATGTTTGTGTTTCCGGGAAGTAAAGGAAGCGGCTCACAAGAGGTGCTGCATTTGTGGACACTTTGTAAAACCGTACATTTGTGTTTCACTGCCGATTAAATGACTTGCGACCCATTCGCATATTTTGTACTATAACAACAAACTAGGCCAGGGAAAGATTCGAGTCATATATCTCTAAAAGAACAGATAATAAAGATAATGGTACTTAAGGCTCTCACAAAAAGAAAAACACAAAAAGATATTACATCTATGATTTCAAGTTATTCAAATAAATTATGTCACCTACGGAAGCCGAGAGCGGCCATGCTTGCAATAATTTTTTTTAATGCCGTTATCTCGAGATCACGAGTTAATTTTTCCGTTATCTCGAGAAAACGAGCTTTGTTATCTCGAGATCACGACTTAATTATTCTGTTATATCGAGATCACGGGATGATTGAGCCTTCAAGATCATTGCCATGACTGTCGTCGAGGATTCATAGCTGGAGAAACAGCAAGCTCAATTTGCGGAATTATTAAGTCGTGATCTCGAGATAACGGCATTAAAAAATGATTGCAAGCATGGCCGCTCTCGGCTTCCGTAGTCACCACCAGTATGTTTCCATACAATTAAAATCACATACCCTGGCTGTTCTCAAGTCAGCATGTACAAAACAATGTACAATCGTACCAGAAACAGAATTATAGTCACTTCTATTACATTGGGGTGGAGATCGAAGTCTCACAGACAGATATCTCAAAACCTGGACAAATACAAAACTATTTGCATGGAGAGATAGAACTGAGGAAATTGTAATTTTGCTGAACCAACCCTTCAATAGTACTGGATGTTGTCTAAAAGACTCATTAAAGAGAGCTTCTTCTTGAAGCATTTAGATCAATGAACCTTCATATAATTCACATTTATATAAAATGCATAAATAAATTCACCAGCATAGCACAAGGGTGTTGTCAAAGTACAACCAACGCCAAGATTTAAATTAACCAAGCAACATTTTCTTAAATTATTAAATAAATTTTAACTTGGCTGTATTGATGCAACAAATTCTATAATTACCTGTACTCTTTGCAATTACTGTGATTGCACTTGTTAATTAATTTACTTCAATGAAGTTGGATTCTTTTTTTGCACTGTTTTTACTTTTCACTCTTTGTAAGAAGTTAATTATAGTGGTAAATCAGATTCTGCTTAGGGCCTGTTCTGGGCCTATAATATTGTGTATTTAATCATGCTGCCATATTTAGTCCTTGAACAGGGCGGATGCCAACTTGATGCCAGCTGAATGTCAAGGTTTAGTAGGAAATGGGCTCCAGTGAGGTGGAAAAGATCAGATAGGGCGGCTGTAACAACAAGATGAGTGCATTGTGTTGATTAAGCCTTTTATTAAAGCAGAGTGGGAAAAACAGGTGGTTGAAGGTGTAATCGTAGGATCTCAGTGACCGATAACAAAGATTTAATGCGCTCTTACTTTAACCTGCAGGAAGTGTCTATTTTCTCATCATCCACAGCCTCCATGTTCCAATACATTATCTTGGACTAAATAACAAGCTTCATGTGTCACAGAATTGATATTCCTTAGTGAAGTGTTATGAAAGAAATACAAAGGACTAGTGCTTGTTTCCATAAACTAAAGTTTGTGTACCTCAGCATCATTAACCTCTTCCTCCATGATGGACTGACCAGTGTTTTGTGGCCAGGCATTGCTCAAACCCACAGACTCACAGACAGAAAATCTTCCAAATGTAAACTTCCTAAAGCTATTTTAATCATTATCTTTATATTAACAATTGATAACATTACTACTTGTATCACTCTTAGTAATTAACCCACAGAGAATCATGACCAACTCTGCAGTTACCTTCTACTCTTTCTGCTCATTGTTATGGTTTTCCAGCCTGTAACTTTGCTTTGGTTCAGTCTCAGCACTCTCATTAATCCGGTTTCAGCAATCTGCAGAAGCTTTTAGCAAAACAGCTCAGATAAACCCACTGTACACTACCTGCTCAGCAGCAAACAGCAGACAGACACAGAGACTAGCTGGTAAACATAGTGGAACATTTAGCAGCTACAGAGCCAGATATTGTTTGTCAAGAGTTGGTGGAGACCAAAAACAGCACTAAAAAAAAAAAGCCTGCTATACTTAATATTGTGAAATTGCTTTAAACATGCTGAAGGATTTTGTTAGTGACTTGAGGGGTGAATAATGATTAGGTTTGGTAATTGGTAATGTTGTGATTATGAAGACTAACACTCATGTTGGGTTGTGTGTAGTGATGTCTAGAGGCCAAAGTTACTACTCTAACAATTTCGGGCAATGGCCAATGTATCTGGGTGTCTGGTGTAGCCAGCAGATGGATAAGGGACAATGGATATCTGGGCCAAGACTTCATTGTTTACAGTCCAATTAGCAATCTTGGAACCCATCAGGTATAACAATTTGAATGCATATATACAGTGGGTACGGATAGTATTCAGACCCCTTAAAATTTTTCACTCTTTGTTTTATTGCAGCCATTTGCTAAAATCAAAAAAGTTCATTTTATTTCTCATTAATGTACACTCAGCACCTCATCTTGACAGAAAAAAAACAAATGTAGAATTTT
>JAVQJL010098537.1:0-21378 GCA_036024295.1 Nannoperca obscura
TAGGAGTGAGTTTGACATTGGGGGGGACACATCTCTCACCGATGGTATAATTTTTGGGTGGGACAAATGCCAAATGCACCTTTTTCCAATATTGGGGGGGACACGTCCCACCCGTCCCCGCCGGTTCCTACGCCTATGACCACGAATAAAGCCACAACAGTGCACTGCCCGAGACCCTCGGCAGCTTAATGATGATAGCTGTGTGATTACGGAAACACATGGGAAGTTTAAATAACCAACGTCAGCGTGTCTCCTCCTCGTGCCGCTTCTGGCCAATCAGAGAGCAGACAGTGCGGTTTGACCCAGCCCTTCTTCTGCAGAGAAGCGTTTGACGGTGCCACGGTTCAATTTTTAGATCGAAAGTGTCCCACGTTACGTATGCCGCTGAAATGGCCGCTGAGGCTACAGAAGAAACACTCGCTTTGAGTGTTGAGAACGACGTCCTGCCCGTAGAGACAAGTGAGGGCGACGGCGAGGGGAAAGAAAAGGGCCTCGGCGAACCGGAAACAGGGGAACCAGGCAGTAGTGTAGAACCGAAAATGGAAGAGGTGGACGCGGAGGCGGAGGCCGGCGAAGAGAAGCCCGCAGAAGCGGCAGACAAGGCCGCGAGCGAGGCGGTGACGGACGACGCTGCTGCGACGGTCACCCAGGAGGCGACAGCCGCTGCCGGAGAACCGGAGCAAAAGCCGGAGTCGCGGCAAAGCCCGGGAGACGGCGACGGCGAACCTGCGAACGAAAACGCAATGAAAGAAGCGAAGGAGGAACCGGGAGAGGACAGCCGGTGTTCGGGGATAGACTGCGAAAAGAGCAAAACAGTGTGCGAAGATGGTGAGAAACCCAGCGGCGGGGGCGGGGAGCTGGGCGACAAAAGGCGGCCGAGCGTGGAGATATCATCCTCGGATGGTGAACCGCTGAGCCGCATGGACTCGGAGGACAGGTTGGTCGTTGGATTGACAGGTTACTCTGGACCAGTGTTGGGCGTGAGCGGGTTACACTAGTTCCATCCCATCTTCGAACCGAGCACAGGACAACCATTAATTAGAGTTTCTGTAGGTAATAGGCCGTGCTGTCAAAAGAAAAAATGCACTCGTTTATGCTGTCAGTCTACCAGCCACAGTCACCCCACAGCCCTCATTCATTTTCATTTTAAGTTGTCATATTTTCACATTAGCTAGTTACATTAAAGGTCAGACATGTTTAAAGACGTATAGAAATACTCTGCATGGGTAATTATTTGTGCCTGAGGTTAACCTAACACTACCTCGTTAAAACGCATCTGCATCTACTATTGTCCATCCACGATCTACCACTTCACTGGGAATTCAATTTTCTGCACACGTGTGGTGGAGGTTTCAGATGTTCCAGTCCCACTCTTGCACGTTTCTTACTGGCTCCCAAACTAGTTATGTCCCATAATCGTCTCGTACAGTACATACAGCTCAGAATTTCAAACTCTGCACATACATCATTCTGTTGTCACTGTAGGCTGACTACTGATCTCATTAATACAACTGGCTAGAGCACTGGACTGGAAAGGGTAACAAGTAACTGCTGCTTGCTGAACGAGTGAGTAAACTATTGCCTATGATCCCCAATGGTAATGTTGACAGCACAGCAAATCAATAACCTAGTGCTAGGAGCATTGAATGCAGCGGTATAATTGATTTGGTATGAGTGAAAGTGGCATGCATGGAAGATCGGGTGCAGGCTGAATGCTTTCACGCATAGTGAATATTTCATGTGGCTAGTGACATCTGCACCTGTTCTTCAGTGCTGTGCAAAGCCCGATCTATGAAAGCTATGAAGACACTCTCCATGGCACCAATTCTTTACACCAATGGGACTGTATCCTTCCTCTCTACTCACCCCACCCTCTCCTCTCTCTCTCTCTCTCTCTCTCTCTCTCTCTCTCAGCATCAGCAGCACCCTAATGGAGATGGAGAGCACGGTGTCCAGTGGGCGTTCCACCCCTGCTATGATGAACGGACAGAGCAGCGCCAGCTCCTCCGGGGCCAAGATGGTGGCTTACCCCTGCTGCTGGGACCTCTGTCCACAGTGCTTCAACTCCAGTCCTGATCTGGCAGAGCACATCAGGGGCATTCATGTGGATGGGCAGAGAGGAGGGGTTAGTAGACTTTAAACCTTTGGACAAGCTTTCTGTTGATCTTCTTTAGTCTGTCTGACAGACAGCCAAGCAAGATAATGTCCCTTTTTGTTGCTGTATTTGAACATTTACAGTCAGGACAAGACAGCCAAGGCAGAGTTTTAACCAACTAAGACCATTGAGTATTAAAAGGTTGGCTCGAATAGCTGTAGGCAGTATTAACTGAAACTACTTCATGCTGAACAAATAGTCCCTTTTGAAAACTATTCTCAGTGCATGCTGTGGATTTTCTGGAGTAAGGGGGACATTTTTGTTTTTTTGTTGACATTTTAAAGATAATTTATCAATGTTGTGAACGCTCCAAACAAAATGACATTCAACTTCATTAAAAAAAAAAATAATCTTTTGTAATGGTCAGATGAAGCAAAATTGAAAAATCTTCCTGACTCTATATAAGTGTCATTAATTGCTTCATACTGTATGCCACCCATTTGGCAGCATCATTAAATCCCCATGCACTCAGAATATGCCTTGTTTTGGACCAACTGCTGAATGCACAAACAAACTAATTTGCCATTGTTTTGTAGGCCAAGCGTAGTTCGTGCCACAGGCAGTATTTTTAGTTTAAGTCAAGACAAAGTTTTAGAAAGTTAACCAGCTGTGATGGTCACATGGCAAAGACCACCTACAGGCCACATTCAAGACATTTCCCCAGACTCCAGCAAATGCATGTTAGCACAAGGCTACTTTACATATATAATGTGAGAAATCTCTCTTTGTCTTTCTGTCCATCTATCCCTCTCCAAGCTGCCTTGGCAAGTGCCTCTCTTTTTCACTGTTGTTTTCTATGACTCATTTTTTTATCTTTTACTTTATTGCCCTTGTATTGCCTTTTTATAAACTCTGTCTTCTCTCTTTGTGACTCGTCTCTCTTTGTCCCTCAGGTGTTCGTGTGTCTATGGAAGGGTTGTAAGGTGTATAACAGACCGTCCACCAGTCAAAGTTGGCTCCAGAGACACATGTTGACACACAGTGGAGATAAACCCTTCAAGGTAAAAACAATAAGTCGGATACAGTGCACATCTGTAGCTGGCGATCAGGGAACTTTTCCATATGCTAATATTCTGTTTAGACGGAGTCATCATCTTATTCATTTCTTTGATATAGAAGTCTGGTTATAGGGGACACTTCCCCTTTATGTGTATGAGTGTTTGTGACTTGTATCCCTCAGTTCCCTACTCTGCCATGCCATTAACTTAAATAAAATGGGTTGGTATTGTATTTAGGAGGTTTCCATCTTGTCCTCTTAAGTGGCAAATGTTTCAGACGCTCTGCGTGTGCTCTGCTGCAGTGTGTAGTTGGTGGCTGCAACGCCAGCTTTGCTTCCCAAGGAGGGTTAGCTCGCCACGTCCCCAGCCACTTCAGCCAGCAGAGCTCCTCCAAAATGTCCAGCCAGGCCAAACTGAAAGAGGAGTCGCCCTCAAAGGCTGGACTAAACAAGAGGAAGAAACTCAAGAACAAACGCAGGTGCTCCCTACGTACGTACCTAACAGGCACTCAAACTGACTGACTAAATGTTTCTCATTGTGATTTCCCTCTTTTCTGTGTTGGTAACGATTACAAGCGGACCATGTTTTTGAAGTACCACCACATTTGTTGTGCTGAGAAGCTAGAGCTGGACCACACACACCTACACACACACACAGGTTGTGCCAGCTACACAGGCAGATTCTCCCCATGGTAATGTTCTGCATTTCAGAGAACAAGCTTTTAGTCTGTTCACAAAGGTTCTCTTAGCTGATGCGTCTACGCTCGGGTTGATATTGCTAGTTAGCGCCCTGGTTTTGCCTCAGATGGCCTGTGTCTGCATTATGCAAACTGAGTTCCTTTTTTTTTCTACTTGTACACCTCTGCTTGTCTTGGAATTTGGAGAGTTGAATAGATGTTTATTGATTATATGAATAGGTGTGAAGTGCAGAAGTGAAATCATAATTACTTTTTTTTTCTACATTACACACAATTTTAGTTGAAGATTTATATGGACACACCAGGGTTTTTTATAAAACTCTTTTCCCAAGCGCAACTTTCTGGTTGGTTTACTGACTGATAGTCATTAATGATTGATAGTGGTTATTTTAAGAACAAAATCAGAATCAACTTGCAGAGTATTAAAACTTGCCCCAGGCAATGGAAGGTTTACACTGATGCAAGGTAAACTGAGGACTCCTTAGCGGTGCATTCAGAGACACTCTGGACCTCCGCCAGTTTATTGTTGAATGCCAAAAAGCATTTCATTTATGAGACATGTTGCCAGAAAAGACAAAACAGAAAACAAATGATAAGTAAATGTATATGTTGATCAAAGATCCTTAATGCCTTTTTAGTAAAGGCAGTTTTCAATAGTTTTTCAATATGCAGCAACCAGTTATGGAACAGTCTTAGCTTGCAACAAGATGATAATGTAACTTTAACAAGGAAAAAAAAGCATAGAAATATGTGAAGGAATACATACATTTCTGCATGTTATTTCATGCTGTAGTGACTTGGCTTTAAAACAGTGGCTGTCTTGAGTTTAATATTCTTGTATTATTCACTTCCTGTTGTTCTTTGCAAGTTGCAACAGTTGCATGCACTGTTTGTGGAGCCAAATGTGTATCCATTGAGTCTCTAGCACTCAATGCAGGGATATTATTATTTATCAATTTAAATGCAGATACTATAAAATGAACTGCATTATAGATGCATTATTTCAGTGTTGATCTATAATACATTAAGTTGCAGAAACATTTGACAACAAGAAGTTCTATGAAAAGCACTCTTCCCTTATCTTAAAGAGAACCAAAAATAAGAAATGTATAGATTATGAAATAAATGAGATAGTATGACAGGTTTGCATATTTCCGTTATACTTAGGTATTCTATACAGTAAGTATTTTATATACTCTTAACCAAAAGAATGTTTTACAGTTTTCAATGGAAAGTAGCACCTCCCTTTTTTTTTCTTTCTTCAACACACACTCAGGCTTTTTTGCTGCTGCAACATTTAAAAACCACAAAGGAATACAATTTCTCAGTCCCGAGATGATTCTGACGTTGTTATTAGTTCGTTTCTATTCTTATATATTGGGGTCACAGTTTGTGGCGTTTGTTTGACTCTGCTCTCATCGGAGTCTGTCCTTCTTCCCCTCCAGCGAGGCCCCACGACTTCTTCGATGCCCAAACCATGGATGCTATTCGCCACAGGGCCATTTGCCTAAACCTCACCACCCACATCGAAAGTGTCGGCAATGGCCACAGTGTGGTCTTTCAGAGCACGGTGAGTCCAGTGTGCAGCTTCACTGTTTTATTTGCCTCCGGCTACCTGTCTCCATTTTAATGGGTTTAAACACAATGAGTACTTAAGGGGATTCAAAAAGAGGGGTTGAAGGATACGTTCCCTTTGTTATGGAGAAATTATTGGATGCATGCGTCCTCTGCTTTATGGTTGACTCTGTGTAAAATAGTGATTTGACCAAATTGTAACTGCTCCTTAATCCGCATGTAGCTTTGCATGTTAAAAGGTGCAACTGTACAACTGAAACTGAATATAACAAAAGACATCACAATATGAAACCTGAATGCAAATCAGCTTGTTTCAGATTTAGTATTACATACTTGCATGGGGTCAACAGAAGTTTCATGTAATAAAAAAAACCTAAATTTTTATTCATTAACTTTGTGACTTAAGGTAGCCTTAAACAGCTCCAAAGTTCTAAACAACATTTAACTTGTAATTATATAGGAAAAATGTAGTAGTTGTATTCCTGTGTTCCATACATAACATGATGTTCAGACAAAACCGAGTATTAATAGATCTCTATTGAGACATTGTTGAAAATACATAAAGGTTATTGCTGGTATTGTTTTCGCATTTGTGCACTTTTTTTTTCTTATTTTCTTTTAGACAACAGGGGGCATGAAAGAATCACTTTTTGAAAATCGGTCTCCAATCACTGCAGATTTTTTTCTCTGTGCACTTGATGTGAACCCTGTGAATCGCCCCGAGGCTTGATGTTGTTTTCCCCCTGAATCAGGCTTCACAGGAAAGCCAATTGGATTGTTTTTGTGTATGGTGCTCGTTGCATGATGATACATTATTAATGAGTTCTAAAATGTCTTTGCACCTTGCTATTGAGGTCACATATGAGTACTCGCAGTAAAAAAATATTATTTTCAGTGAAAGCTTTTACGTCTCTCTTCAAAGACTGGAGGTCTGCATTCTATATTAAGGGAGTTTAACTGTAATGATATTTTGGATGTGAAGGGTTGTGAATGGCAGATTCTTTTTCAATGACTGCTTTTCCTTTGCATTTCCACTAGAGAGCACTCTGTCTCCTGTTCAAGACCCATAAATTGCATTCCGGTAGAAAAATAAATGTCATCTGCTGCCTAATGCCCCCTTCTTTCACATACTGTACATCTACAAACGCAAAGAATCCCACCCACTTGTTCCTCAGCACAGTCCATCATTATGTTCATATAGAACTTTTACTCTTTAGTCAGTGGTAGTAATATTGTTTACAGTGGGAACCTTAGGGCAGAACTGTGGCCAGTATTATCTGTTTCTAGCACTCTGCAGAGAATATTTGCCATTTGGACCCCCCCCATGAGTTAACTCATATATAGATTATACGTGCCGTGCTATTGTGCATACATACTCTACATTTGAAGGCACAAACATACACACACAGGTAGGAGGGTAGATAATAGGTGTGCAATTATTATCAGGATATTAAGAAGGATCTTTTTCTGACAATATATACCACAATTTGGCAAATGTAAGGCAAAGTAACACGGATGGCTCACAGAAGATGTCAGGTGTCTCTAATGCATGTATGTACATTTTCATCATGCAAACCGTGAATCATTAAATCGATATCCACTGGCATATAAGCTTTTCTGAAAATGTGCTGTGTTGAGTGCAGTTTTAAACAACCTCTCTGTTAATGCTTCTGTTCATGTTCAAGTGGAATTGTGTTGACATCAGTGCTATCGTCACCACAGTGTTGTTCTGCTCGCAGCTCAGTCCCTTTCAACTCTTTTCTGCTCTGCTCTGCTCCTACAAACCTCAGCTGCTCATCAGCAGCCAAGAATTTTAAAAGAAAAGCTCAGGGGGGAAAAAAAGAAGATAAAGCTTGGGAAGAGGTTAAGAGAGGTAACCACATATTTGGACACAGACTGAGAAAGGAGGAAGAGCCAGCCAGGGGAGGGAAAGTAACAAATGGAGAGAAACAGAGACTTGGAGAGAAAAAACAAGGATAGGGGTTAAGTGAAGGTTAGGGTCATGGAATCGGAAGGAGATCTGGCCTGTTGGGCATACATTTCTCTTCTCTCTCTAAGCTCTGGAGGATTGTGGTGAAGTACTGCGGCGCTGCGTCAGACCCCAGGCCCCAGAGGACCCTCCCAGGCCTGGGGAGATGGAGCAGAGCCGTGGGGGTCCTGTGGAGTTTGGCCAGTGGGCCTGCTGACACGCCAGAGCAACTCAGTCATGTTTATGATGGGATATTTTTGTTATTGCGCCAATCTGCGTCATCCACTGCTTGACCCCCTGACACCAGACAGGCACCCAGTTTTAGCAGGCCTGCCCTCCCCCGGCTTTGGTCCTGCAGTTTTCACTGCCTTGTTATGGAGCCACACTAATATCCACTGTTCACTCCCTATTTCCTCCTGCTGTCTGTCCCGCCCTCCCTCTCACTCGTACCTCCCTCTCTTGGGTCTATAGCGGATTAAAATATGTCCCTTAAAGCACAAACTTCCATTATCAAACCACTCGGCTCACAAATCACCTCATGCTGCTTAAACACAAGCCCAGTTCTTCATCTACAGCCTTCACATACATGGTCATGGCCTCTTCAAGTGTAGCCTGGGCTTGTGATTGTTAACCTGAAGCTGTGAGGAACCCAAGGGCACAGGTTAACAACTATACATTTTTAATTAAAAGGGTAGTAAAGCAGCTGCTGGTGTACTAGTCTTAGCCACAAGGAGACACTTATAGGCCCCATTGCAGGAGGCACAGGATTCAATCTAATGCTGCAGTCAGCTGAGTATGATGTGTTACTATAGGTTAAGATAAAGGGGGAATTCACAAGCTAGCAGCATATAAAGTAGTTCAAATGAACCCCACCATTACCATCTGCAACATTAAAGTGATGTACACATTAATGCATCAATAAGTTGAATTCAATTTTTTAATATACAGTACCAGTCAAAGGTTTGGACACACTTTCCCATTCAAGTCAAGTGGTATTGCTTTTACTTAAGTAAAATATCTTAGTACTTCATCCACCACTAATGACATTGTCATTGTTAAACATTGTCTAACCAATGACATCGTACCTACTCCGTGTTACCGATCACCGTCCCAGCACGACCACCCTACAGCGTCCTCTCCAACTGATGTGATTCAGTTACAGGGGAACGGATGCAGATATCTCCACTGGTTTTTGCCTACAAATTCAGACTCTAGTATGAATATTTAGTTTTATAGGTCACAGGAAGGGTTTGGATTTCACAGTACTTCTGTTAGTGTGAGATGCTCAAGTCCTTTTTCTCAGTTTCTTCCCTCATGCTGTTACTGCTGCTTCACACTGCCTTCTTTTTCTCTTTTCCACTTTAAAGAGTTTCATGCCTGAACACTGTATTGCAGACAAGAGGCAACAACATGGTTGATTTGCCAACTTGGCTGCTATTTGCAAAGCTGCTCACAGACAAATATTAAGGCACCAAGCCAGCAACAGCAAAATTCATATCTGCTAACCGAGCCTAAATATTTCTTCCAAAAAGTTAATCAAACGGAAACTAAACGTGTTTGTGTCCCATTGGCTTTCCTCAAAACCTCTGCCAGCTCTATACCTGGAAGCTTATCAAATTATAAATATAGATTTGCGCACTTCTTCTTGCCCCCCCTGAATTCACAGCAAAATTGGAAGGGGGTATTTTCAAACATGCCATCATAAAGAAAGCATGAAAAGAGACGGATAACATACAAGTTTTTGCTTCGTACTATATATACCATAAACGTGCAAAAATCAATGAGATGGAGAAAACTGAGGTTCGTAAAAACAAAGAAATGAATTCATGTTTTGGCTCAAAGTGGGAGGTCAAGAAAAGCTGTAAGATGAGGAGGGATTCTAGGTCTCTGTCTCCATCTGTGTCTATTGTCTCAGTGGAGCCTCCTCCCTCCTGTCCTCAAACCAGTTTCCATCAATGCCGCAGCCAGTCCCTAGAGTCACTAAAATAATTTCAGATATTCATGTGCGTAAGAGAAGTTCTTCACATGTGAGCTCATTCCCTCTCCTAAAAATAGACATTCCTATCAAAAAAAGAGCCAGTTGATGCAAGCGGTTATATCTGTGGCTAATTCTGAAACTACTGGTTATTTTTCTAGCTATTCTTTTCCCTACTGACAATATTTGTGTGAATTCCAGACCAGTTTTACTATAAACCAACACAGCATGATGGATGAAATGTGTTTTAGAAAGTGGTTTCTAGTCTCCCATCATGCTCCTCTCTGAAGCATTGAAGCCTCTGGTGCTGACATAATTCACAACAAGAGCAGCTACTTGTTTATGGTGATAACTGCTCAGTGTGCACCCCATGTCTATCTTCTAGGCAATCAAGAATGTCGGCTGTGATTAGCACCTCTCGGTTAAGTCCAGAGAAAGAGTCCACGTCTAACTTGTCTGGATTTGAGTTCCTTGGTCTTACAGTTGGTTGCAGGGGAATGTGGGATCCCGTTGAAAATAGAAATCTAACTGAGCTCTTGCATGCATTATTAAGCGTGATCATATTGCTTATTAGTGTAATGAACAGCCACTGTATCACTTGCTGAGATGTTTGAAGCATGTAGCCTCATTATTCGGGAGAGAGATGGGGCCAGGATGGGGGCATGTCTTTGAAGCCTGTTCTCAACAGACGAGCGAAAGAATGCTGCAATAGGAGCCAAACCCGACACACTCGCTAATCACAAACTGTCTTGAAATGTGAAATTAACCATAATATGTAGGTTAAATGGTATGCCTATGCCAGGTTACTTGGCTATGCATATGCCTAATGCGCTCAGTACCCCAGACTGACTGAGTGAAATGACCTTAGGCTCTTAGCACTTTTGTGTCTTTTATAGCTCATCTTGTGTTTTTGCTTGATTGTCTCCGTGCAGGTGCTCGCCAGAAGGAAAGAGGGGTCTGGCAAGGTGAAGGTCCTCCTACATTGGACACCTGAGGACATGTGAGTAAAACTTCCCCTACTACACTACACATCTGCATAAACCCTTAAACTGTCTGATATATATAATTAAGAAAATAGTGAAAGTAGAAAGAGAATTCTCTTGAGTGTAGAACAAAGATAGGTGCAAAATGCAAATGGTGATGCAATCCATTAATGAAAGCGCAGGGTTCCGGTTACTGTCATATAAAACATGACCAATAAACAGTGGGCAGAAACATGCTTCAGTGTGTTTGATTTGTTCCACACGTAGCAGTGAAATGATTTGTTGTTGGGTCTAGGGGCTTTGATTACTGCTAAGGTTCATGGCTGCACCACCTAATTTCAGGCCACAACACACGCCAGGATGCAGCCCTTACCTGAACCCAGGCAAGCTCGACTTGTTATCTCTCCGCTGCCGCTCCACCTGTTCCCGCCGAAGCGTCGCTCACTGCTTTGGGTGGATGGAGCCGCCCAAACTAGTCTGCGCCTGTCTACGTCTATTTGTTGACGCAGACAGAAGCTAAACTGAAATATTTCAGGGATGAGAGGTAACATTCATTGTACAACACAGCCTCAATGAAAAGTTTCTCCGAACCGCAGCACGTCACTCTCATTTGTCTAGCTCTCTACTCTCCTCCTGGCATCTGCCTTCTGACAGGCTTGAATTAGAGTTGCAGGTGTGTCTGTAGTGTAGGTTATTTTAGAATTTAGAGTAGATTAAGTTCAGTTTAAATTAGTTTATTATTATTATTATTATTATTATTATTATTATTATTATTATTATTATTATTATTATTACTCCTCTGAGTGACCAAAAGAATAGAAACGTCTGCACATTGTGCACTGAAAATCCTTGTAGCTGTTGAAGTGAACTGCATAACATAGCCGATGACTTAACTACCTGCCAGCGTTATTCACTGTAGCTTTATTCCTGTTGGGGGTTTGGTTATGGTAGATTTAAAGTGTTGTTTATTGTGTATTTTTAAGTAAAAGGTTAGTATTCATGACAGATATGTGTCCACAAACACTTTGAGATTTGTAGATAACCTTTGAAAATGTCACTGTTATCCAAACAGGCAACTCAACATCACATTTACAAATCTCCTGCGCATGCTTACCATGTAAAGCCTGGTTTAGTCACACAAACATTTCCTTTTTGAGCAGCAGGGGTTCATGCATGTACAAGTGAACATCAACACTGTATCTGTGTCTCTCTTCTGTAGTTTTACGAGTCTCCTTCTCATCCAGTTGTGCAACTCTTGCCAGTCTTGCTATAAATCTTCCCGACGTTCTTCTCTTGGCTGATCCTGCAGTTGTTGCGAAGAGCTCTCCAGGTCCCCTTATAGTCCGTATCACACAAACCCCTCTGCTAGAAGCTCCAGGGCTCAGTGTTATAATACCCATTTTCATGAGTGGGGAGAAAACTGGAAAGTCTCTCTGTCCCTGCTGGTTCTATACCGTCTTCTTGGTTTGGTCTTACTCGGATAAAACTTGAATTGGTCCACAGACGTGTCTTTTAAACAGTGGATCAGCATCCGAAATTGCATAAACTTTTCCTCAATTATCAGTTTAAGTAATAAATGTCCATTGCCCATTGGGGCATGAGTTCCTCCGGCCAATCCTCATTAGCTGCTATTCCCAGCTTAGCCTCAACAGGCTCAGTCTACTTGAGGTGAACCTTGGCACCACTCACGCCCCAGCTCATTTAATCTGCTGGGCAGAAGGGCAGGCAGCTTCGGCTCTGTGCTAATGAAATGGGTCTGTCTCATAGAGAGAGCGAGCTTCACAGAATGCTGTGATATTCAGCAGGGCTCTTGCTCAGGGGAATCTCCCACCACACTTCCAACGCTCCCACACTCCCATTAAAGGTTTTGACTGCACGGCCTCTGAGGATGATCAGAGAGCAGAGAGGGGAAGAATGAAAGCGAGGAGGAAAGAGGATGAAGAAGGTGGGAGATGAGAAGAAGTAAGCAGACAGCGGAAACGGGTGAATAAAGAGAGAGGAGGAGAATGAGGAGGAAAAGAGGAAACGAGAACAAGGTCAAAGGAGGGGTTGGAAAACAAAGAGAAAATGGGTTTGGCAAAATGAGGAGCAAAGATGGCATTGGGCAAAGAAACGTGGATGATGCATCATAAAGTCGATTGCAGCTGACAGCTTCCGATGAACATACTGTAGATAAACCCTCTCTCAGCCTTCTGCTGCTTCATCTTCCCATCCTTCGTCTTCTTTTTTTCCCTTTCCCCTCTCTGATCCACCTCTGCTATCTCCTCCTCGCCTTGCATGTGGGAGTTTAATCTTGTGCATAGAGAAATAATGAGGGAAAGGGGGAGGAAGAGAAAGATGAAGTTTGGTGATCAGGAAAGGCTCCTCCAGATTAATTCCAAACAGAGCGACATAGATGGAGATTGATACAGAGACTCAAAGACAGATAGAGGCAGAATGGATGAGGGAAATAATGTGGGAGACGGAGAATGGAGTAAAGTGAGAAATGGGAGTGGGAACAAAATGGTTGTGGGAGAGAGAAATGTGAAGAAGAGGCAGAATGAAACCAGAGAGAGTGAATTATGGGGAGAGAATTAAGCTGAAAAATAGAAAACGAGAGTGAGATGCTTTTTGACTCGGTCCATGCAGGAGAAATCAGTGACGCTACTGAGTCATATATTCGCCCCGTGGCAGGCGAGTGCTCTGGTCATTAATACACATAACCAATCTATAGAGGGGTGGGGAAGGAAATACAGTGATATCTTAAACTGTGAGGGCGGTATCGTCTCCCAACAGATAAACGTTGACCAGGAGAAGAAAGTCTGTTCAGCATGTATTCTTTGTACTTTTGTATCTTTTCTGTAACGCGATTAATTGACTTTTCGCTAAGCCCCATCCCCCTTCGATTATTGTTGCCGCGCTTGTCAAGCTTATCTTTCTCACAGGGCACATAGGGAGTTTACAGAGATGGCGGCAGAAGATTTTACCACTTGAAATTCTTAATAAGTGATCCTTGATTTCAGACAGAGGTAGACGAAAGAAGCTTCTCATCTCTAGCCAGCAACCATCAGTTTTGCCAGCTCAAGTGACAACCGTCAGCTCCCCGAGTTTGATGAAAACTTTGCCTCAGGCTTTTAACAGGTTTTTTTTTTAAAAATTTTAAGACTATTCATTTTGACTATGAGCTGTTGTTGGCTACATACAAAGGCTAAGGCTGCATGTCTCAGGCAAAAAGTCAGCATCCTCACCAGTTGCTGGTCCACATGGAAGTCATGGAAATAAAGAAGGTATTGTTCGTGTACTGCAGTTAGAGGTAGTTAGTCTTAGTATTACAAGCAAGATAAGGAAACATGGAAGATTAGACTGTTGTTTTGATTTAACATAACCCTGTTTGGCTGCTTAACTTATTATACATTAACATATTTTCACTGTTATTACAAATGAAAAGGCTTTTACTGACTAACCAATGTGTTTGTTGAATGTAACGCTATTTTGGGGTGAGTTTTAGTGAATTTGAGGAAGTTACATCCCAGCAATCTCACTGAAGAGCTGGATACAGCTGCTGAAGTCTAAAATCTGATTGTCCCTAGCTAGTTAGCCAGAGATGCTAACAATTACAGTTTACATTAGTTTACACTTTTGTGTTTTTGGTTTGGGAAAGGCAAAAAAAAATAAATCCTCCATGCACATTCTTTGAATGCCAGGTATGGCTCTTACAGCTTCATGCACACCGCTTTGGCATGTGGAGAAATCAAATTCTTTACAGGCCCGCAATCGCTGTCCGCGGGGGGGATTTGGCAAGCTGTACATTTTTTAGAGTGCGTGTCAATTTGGCCAAATTAATATTTAGTCTTTGCCTCTGTGTAATGTCCTAGTATCTAGCAGTCTGGGCGTAATTTAGTCAGCCGCCAAGTGTCGTGAACCTCAACAACGAGGTCAACGATTGCTGCACTATGTGTGCATACGTGTATGTATCTCAGTCACCGAGTCAATGATTAGCCGCGTGAATGTGGGAAGTCATGTTTATTAATGCTGGAGCAAACCATTCAGGTTCTGACCGACACTCATTAACGCCATCTGAATTAATGAGTAACTGATTAACATGAACCATTCTGAACATGAACCACCAGCGGCCCACTGAGGAGGAGGAGGAGGGGGGGGGGGGGTTGAAGGAGACAGAGTGAACCATAATTGCTGTCTAATATTTGATGGATGGGTGAATGGATTCCTCCGCATGCTGTTGAATGCTTTAGAATAACAAACAGTAGAATACACAGGCGGTGACAGTGAATGCCTCGAGACTCTGGATGCATCCTGGCACATCATTTTGGACAAACTACACTGTTGCTTATAATGCACAACACGGGTTTATCTCTTAAACCTTTGTTAGCCAGTTTGTGATTCTTTTCTTCTTCTTTGCTTTGTTTATGTTTAGACTGTAAGTGCACAAAGAATATTACAAGCTAGTAGGGCTCTCATGAATATCAGTTTTTGGATCTATTGCACAATCTCAAAGTCAGAAAATGCATTCTAGTTTTCTAACAATCAAATGAATATGTAGTGGGAAAAGTCAATGTTTTTTGTTTTTTTTTAATAAACTTAAAGTGAAACTGTTTTTTGAACAAAATAAATTTGACGTGTATGCCATTCCAACACTTCAAACATAGCTAACTCTTTAAACAAATTCACTCAACCTAAACATTTGGTAGTAAAAACAAATAAATAGGCCCATAAATCTAATCTCAGTCTCACAAATGTGTTTCTCCCCCTGACGTGGCTATGTAGGATCGTGTGTACTTCTTTTTCTTTTTTGTTTTCATTTATTCAAGTTAGAAAAAAAATCATGGGAACTTCGTCTCATAGAATCTGCAACACTAATTCAGCATGCAGAATTAGGATAGAGATCAAGGATCTCTAAATACACTAATCTAAGCCATAATGTAAGCGATATCCATTTGAGTTGTGAAAATGCTTCCCCTTCTTTGTGTATGTCTTTAATCATGGAGGAACGGCAACACACGAATGGCTGAACACATTTTAAGCCACTAATTTGGGCGAGTCAGTCGTAGGCCCATTTCTGCTTTTTTAATTGTATTCCTGTATCATGTACAGTGGTTTTTTTTTTGGTGTTTTTTAACAAAGCCGTACACCTTTTTTATGTTAACTTTTTTTTGTTAGTTTGCTTTCTTGCAGAAAATATATTCTGTGATTGCGGGGGGGACTTAAAACGGCCACAGGCAGGAGTGGATATCAAGGCAAGGAAGAAGCACCAAGTCTGAACAGCAGTGACTCACTTCTTGTTTGATACTTCAGTTCATCAAAATCCATTAATAATTCCAAATCCATTGATGAGTCTGAGGTACAGTTATCTGTAAGTAAATTTGGATGCAAACTCAATTCACTCAACTGTGAATGAGGAGAATGAGAGAGTTATAAAGTGGATTGGCGTGCTAAGCACTACAGAAACATTTTGAATTAGCTGCGTCCGTCTATGAGGCATTTCAGAGTGCAGCAGTTGTCTGTGCTGTGATTAAATGTAAGTTGCGAAGTCCCACTCTTTTGCCAGACAAGGTGTAGCTGCAATGTCCTTCAGTCCCTGAACCAGCTCTCGGAGGCTGCTCTCTTCCTTTTTGC
This sequence comes from Nannoperca obscura, assembly GCA_036024295.1. Taxonomy (NCBI): domain Eukaryota; kingdom Metazoa; phylum Chordata; class Actinopteri; order Centrarchiformes; family Percichthyidae; genus Nannoperca; species Nannoperca obscura. Next base: position 15,966 of record JAVQJL010098537.1, read on the forward strand.
AGAACAATGCAATTCATAAGGACATTGAACTCCTGCAGTCATTACAGCAGACTTCCATATAAAGCCCTTTAATATGTTGGTGATTTAATATACACTTTGCTGCTTTGTGATGAACTTATTGCTCCTGTCACCACTGGGAGCTTCAAGGCCTGGAGCCAGCCATCAATCCAGGAAGACCAGGCTTCACTCTGGCAGGCACCCCCAATAGCTCTCCCCGCAGAGGCCTCACTCACAATATACATTTGTGGCTCATAAAGAAGCAAGCCAAATAACAGCCCTCTGGAAAATAAAATAAATCCATTTGTCTTTATTTGTCTTGGTGTGTCTGAATGAAGTCTTTGGGTGGAGATGTCTTTAAGGTCTTTGAAAATCTGCCTGTGCGTGTGTGGGAGTGAAATGAACACTTTGGTGTATATGCGTGTGACATGCAAGTGCATCCCTCCTGTGTCCCTCACATCCATCAGAATATAATAACTCATCAGTACCACAGCACACTCGCTCTGACTGTTTACGGTGACTGGAGTTGTACGTGCGTGCACACAAACACACATGGGTGTTTACTGCATATTTAACAGCCTCTTCTCAACTTCCTTTTTCTTCTCTCTCCACCCATAAAGGGGGATAGAGACACTTCTGCCACACACTTAACTATCGTCTTAGTATCAGGGTTACATTCTAGAAATAACTGTTAACTAAAAACGGTTCCCTTGCTTGTCCGAAAATTATCCCATTAGTGCTCACCCCCCCTCAAAAAACCCACATATGGGTAAATTGCCATTTCATTGCCATCAAATGCCTCGCACCTATGTATGGTTACTTCCACATGGGCTTGGTTTTAGTTTATTACTTTTCCATTAGTCTGGAAACCTGCTGAGAAAATGTTTTGCTTTATTATTGAAATATTATTTATGGCACACTTTTTTTGTTTTTGTTTTATCATTTATAAATGAATGAAAGCATACAAAGTATGACATTCTTTTGGACTGAATATGCCAGTTGAATTTTCTGATTCTTAAGCTAAAGGCTGAGTTGGCTTTTGACCTCATGACATTAATGGAGGGTTGTATTTAACCCCGGGCGCTTTGTGTTCTTTTTGCAGCATGTCTGCTGTATGTGTTGCACATTCTCGTTGAAATGACTTTTTTTCGCAACTGTGTTTGTTTATGCATGTGTTTGTTAAAGAAATCCCCACCTCTGATACTGATGAGCATCCAGTCAACCTCAGGTCAAAGAGTGATGACAAATTATTCTTGTTATTGTTGTTGAACCATGATAAGTTGAAGGGTTTTGGAGCATCACAGCTGGGATAGTGGTAGATTATAAGTGCACTACCGTGACTTTCTGAACTTTATAGTATATAATAAATGATCCTATGTGGCTAGTCCCACTCTCCAGGCATTTCAGCATGCCATAAAAGGATTTGCAACCACTATTTAAGCGAATTGTTAAGCTTCAACACCTCTCTACTTTCCCTTTCCCTTTCCCTTTTTCTCCTGTTCTTCATTTGCCTTTTTTTTCATCACTGTTCCTCTCCTTTGCTCTCCGTCTCTACCTGTGCCCAGTTGCGCTGAATGTGCCACATACGAAGGGCTACCTGCACACCGTCCTGCTGAATGGGCTGACTAGGCATGTGAATAAGTGATTTGGCTAGGTGGCTGTCTGCTCGCCTAACTGCCGCCTGCAGTGAGTTTGTGTGTGTATGTGCGTGTGTGTCTGCATCTCTGGGGGCTCCTGTGATGACGCACATTGTGACGGGGGGAATGCTGGGGGTGGAGAAAGGGGGCGAGGAGGGAGGGGAGGGGGAGGCTGCAGTCGACTTGCTAAGCTCTTTTGTTTCTTTCTCTGTACCTCGACTTGCCACGGCAGTGTTCGTACAGTCCCTTCTTTCACAGGGGGATCGAGCTGCTGTGGGTACAGTAAAGTGCAGCTGAGCAGTACGGTACATCTTGTGCACATGTGTGTACGTCTGTCACTCTAAAGACCCCACCCTCACCTAAATTTCAAGGTGCCCAGTATCTATGTTCAAGCTACTTTCACATCGGATCATTTTATATGCACAAAAACATACTCTAACGCACATACTGTACTTAAACAGGCTTCCACTGCTTGTTACTTACTTATGGGAATGTAGTCAGTGTTCAGAAGAAGGCGTTAACATGTGTGCTGGACTCAATGAGGCTCTTTGTCCATCTCTCTCACCCATCTCCATTCAGTCTTAATCCCAGTCCATCCCCAATTTTCTCTCCCTCTTTCTTGTTGGAGTTTAAGCCCTGACCACGTCCTCTCTCCTGCACGCGCGTGTGTATTGTCTTGCAGACTACCTGACGTGTGGGTGAATGAAACGGAGCGATCTCAGCTGAAGACTAAAGTGGTGCACTTGTCCCAGTTACCGCAGGAAACAGCCATGCTACTAGACCCAAACATCTATAGGTGAGTGCGTGTGTGAGATGACGGCAGTGGCCTCTGTGTGGACGTGGACGCACAGACACACAAGCACCCACTGCTGCAGATCCATTTAGTCAAACACATGTTGCCCAATTGTAAATATTATCTAATCCTCGCTGGGATTCGTTGTGTGAAGCTTTTAAGTGTTTGAAAGCGCTTGCGTCTTCCCTCCACACGTGTGCACGTGTGGGAAGCGTCCTTAACACTTTCTTCCACCAGGTGGCACCAACTCCTGATATTAACAATAAGATTAAAAAAGACAAGTGCACAGTATACACATTTTGTGTGTGTGTCTGTGTGTCAAACACTGTACAACCTGATCAAGGATGATCGGCAGTAGCAAGATCATTTATTTTGTCAGGAATCACAAACATTGATAATGAAGAGGTTATTTATATATTACAATTGTTTCTTTTACTGGATATTTATTCAGGCTGCATAAGCTTCTCAGCTGATTTAAAAAAAAAAAAATGTCTTGGTTATTAAACATTAGCTATGCTGTTATTTGAATCCTGTGCAGCTCTGCCACACTTGGTACACTCATCACTGAGGTTTAGCGTTAGCCTTATGGGGTTAGCTTTATGGTACACCATAAAAGGCTGAAAATGAATTCTGAAAGAGGAACAATGTGCCTAAAATAACACGAGTGGTCATCTTACCGGAGATATATGGCTCACAAGTGTGCTGATCAGCACGCAGGCTGGCTGATTTTAATTACACCTGAAGGCTCAGTAACTGCAGGGGCTGCTGCTGGACTCTGGTTTCATAGTTGAATATAACCGTCAGCACTCAGCCACTTTATGTCAAGGTTGTCTTAATGCATGAAATCCCCAAACAAATGAGATGGTTGTTGCCTGTGGCAGAAAATATAATAGGTTATTTGAACCCCCTCTGTATGTGGATGCGAGGGGCAGAAAGGGACTGACGTAGCGGCAGTCTAGGATTCTATTATTTCAACAGTGTTTCCGTGTTGAGGTTCTTGCAGTTTGTCACAGGTCACATTGTATATTGTAATGCTGTTGCACAGTGGCCTCACATGCGCTTTCTGTCTTTTCAGAGCACTTCCTCAGAAGCGGCTGAAACGCAGGTAAGCTGAAACAGTTCAACGTGATAGATAAAAAATATACTGATACACACCAAAATATATATTCAGATATGTGTATTTGGCTGAAGCAAAGTTCTTTAGTATCTCAAAGATGAATCACTTACAGTAAGTGCAAAAGCAGTTTGAACAAATTAAACAACAAATACTCAATACAGAAAGTGGATACTGGACAAAAAGTTACTGCACATACTGTATTGTCTAGATAAATTATAATACCACATATACACACAGTTTTTAAAAATCCTGTCAGTCTGTTAGCTAAAAAAAACTCTGTTGGCAACTGAATGAATAAAAAAACAAATAGCAAACAAAAAAAGCAAATAACCAATTGAATGTATTTTTAATAAGGGCAGTATTGGCATAGTTTGTTGCAGCAAATGGTGTAGATGCAGATGTACAGAAATGGTAGACTGATGCATAAAAGAGTATCTTGTATCAGTGCACAGTTGACAGTAATGATGTCTGTGTATGCAGAAAAGTCTTGAACTGCCACGTCTATATTGTACTATCACACGCTTAAAGTGTTCAGATTCTTTTTTTTCTATAATGTAATGATCAAAACGATGCTGATGCCTTGGTGGTATGGTAATGTTTGTGCATCTGCAGGATTAACCGTGGCTCTAGCTCTCTTCTGGTGCAACATCATCGATTACTTATAGCCCACAGTTTCACGGTTCCTATGTACCGTGAAGCCATTTAATTGGGGAAACGGGCCATTTTGTTGCCACGAACCTTGGCATTCCATAGTCTCACTCAAACATGAGGTCATATTTGGATGTTATTCTATTATTAACCTCAGTAGTTCAGTGTAGCGAAAGCTCTAAAATACACAGTGTAATGTGTCTGCAAAAGAAGTCAGCTCAGTGTCTGAACATCCAGGATAAAACCCTTTTCTCATGCTGTAATCTCTCTCATGACACACTAAGAACAACTCATTCTCTCCCTCTCTCTGTCCTTCCCTCCCGTCGTTGTGTTCAGCCTGTAAGGAGTCATCTGTGGACTTGACTCTTATGGGGAAACACTCGTTCATAGGAGGTTTATCTACATGGGATGGGACGCTCTTCATCTGTCTCTGCTGAACGGGGGGCGTGAAGTAGCGATAAAAGGAAGTGAAACTTGACTTTGCTGCAGTTCTGCTTTTTCTCCTCTTCACTTTTGTATATCTGAAACAACTGTTGTGGCCAAGTGTGGCGTAAAATGGGACTAACAATTTTTTCTTTTTTAAAGTTTGTGTTCATCAAAAATTTTAATGAATGTTTTTTTTTTTTTAACAAGCACCAAACTGAAAATATTCTTAATACCCAGTGGTGTAAAAAACTGTTTTGTGTAACCTTGTCAAAAAATACAGCATATTTTATAACTGTTTTGTGTAAAATATTTATGCAGATTTGTAACTTATTTTTATACCATGATAATGCTGGTGTTCTGTGGATTTTTGTGAAGGTTTTGAATAAACCCGTATTTACTGTGATAATCTATGTTAACTGTCACTTGTAGGGATATTTGGACATTTCTAGTAATTACATTGTACATGACAGAAGTCTTACTTCCAGATTATCCTATTTATACTTACTGAATGCAGTACTTTTATCCGTGTTTATGACAATGAAGTGTGAGGTTGTGCCAGTCATGTCAGACTTGAATTCAATGCAGTGCAAACTGTTACAGGAGCAATAACTCCATAGTTAAGAACACTGCCGTGTCTTAATTTTACCCAGTCTTTTCACATTACAGCATAGAAATTACTCTGACATTTCAGCACACAGTGTAAATCACAGCAACTTAACCCCCCCCCCCACACACACACACACACACACACACACACCCTCCCTCTCCCCCAAGTAACATGACGTGTTTATCATA
>JAVQJL010098549.1:0-30058 GCA_036024295.1 Nannoperca obscura
TGTGTGTGTGTGTATATATATATATATAAAAAAACGTGTGTGTGTTTGCAGCAGTGGTCAATTACAGTAATTGATGGATACTGCCTAATAGGGCAATGTGGATCACGGTATAGGTAACTTTTGTTTTAAATTATGTTTCCTGGTAACGAGAGAAAGAAACAGTTTATACATAAAATACAAACAATAATGTCTGTTTTGGGCTAATCCAGTGAGTTAAGTTTAGATCTGAAATAAATAGTTATTATAGTCGTATACGTACGTCGTTTGTCAATCCATACAAGCTTCTCAGATGAGAGGTTTTTTTTTTTTTTTTCTTTGCTCCGTTTTCTTATATCCAGTGAATGAATGAAAAAATTTATCGAGTGAATAAAATGCTGCCTTCGCACACGCAACTGGCACCTTGCAGCGTTGTGGGTTTCATGTGTGGAAGGGGCTTAACAAAGATAATCTACCTTCCAGTCAGCAGTTCAACCAACAGCCTACAAGTGCTTATATCCCATGGCTGGTGTGTCTGTGTGGAAAGTCTTTCTACGTCTTTTCTTTTCTCTTTCTCCCCCCACCAGGAGGAGTTCCTGTCTCTGTGTGTGGACAAGCTGACTGAAATCCTCGACAGTGACTTTCTCAATGTGCCTAAAGAGGAGATGGTGTTTGAGGCGGCCATGTTGTGGCTGAATAAATGTTCCTCACGCAAACACAGCTTTGAAAAGGTCAGATGCACTCATACAAACTTGGGTACAATCGTGTTTACCACAGCCGTGAATATGTCACATGATGATGTGCAGAGTTCTGTACCTTTTTTTTGTTATTATTATAATTTTTTTTGCGTTGTAAATGTGTATCTATTGTAGCAAAGCAGGAGGCATTTCTTGTGTTTGGTGCTACTGGAATCCCGAGCGTATCCCATAGAGAAGTGCACAGGTTTGGGGCTGACGGTGTAATGTAAAACTCAGCAGCTGTTAGTCTTGAAGACGTCCATAAATCAAGGTTTACGTGCCTCCACTGTCAGACGTCACTGCTGACAGATTACAAGACGGTTAAAGCCACGTAAAAGGACCCCTCTCTTACCTCCTGGAGCTCCCCCCACCCCACCGCTGCACTGTTTTCTCTTTTTTCCCTTTCCTTTTATGTTGTAATTTTGCAGGTTAATCTTCTGTTCTTGGTTGAAACTAAATCATTTTCTAACTATTCCTGCCTCGGGAGTGTCGTAACGGACATTGTACTGAATAATACTCCTGTCAAAAGTAATTTTTTCTACACATTGAAACGGCCTCGCTAATTTTAATGCAGGCTTACTTTCTGTAACCTAAGGATGCACTTTTTGCGTTTGTGCAGCTGCATGACAAAAGTAAAATATAATCAATAAAAAAAATACTTACTTATTCAGTATCAGCAGATACTCGATGTAAACAAATAGATCATCATTTCCCGTTTTTTGATGAGCGTTAGGTGAGGAGTTTAATACAGCCAGAAGCTGGTTTGCTCAGCTTAACACAAAGCCTGGAACAGCTCTGTCCAAAGGTAAACTTATGTCAGATATTTGAGGTTCAACAGATTTCTCTCCTTCCGTTTGTTTCTCAAAGGTCCTTGAGCACATCCGACTGCCTCTTATCAGCCCCTACTACCTCCACGACGTGATCGAGTCTCTGGATGTGGTGAGGGAGAACCAGGGCTGCCAGAGGCTCATCTCCGAGGCCAAAGACTACCTGCTGCTAAAAGACCGCCGTGGAGAGCTCTACTGCCCCAGAGCGAGGCCACGCAGGTCCACAGGTAGAGGCACTCGCGCCACTGAAACGATTCGTCGATTGAATCATTTAGTTAATCTTCAACTATTTTGATAATCGATGAATCGTTTAAGTCATTTTTTGAGCAAAAAATGCCCCAAATTTGCCAAAAACGTATTAAATGTAAAATATATGCTGGTTTTCTGTTCTGTTTACTGACATGAAAAACAAATCGTCAAATGAATCAATAATGATAGTTGTCAGGCGCAGCCCCGTGCACCACTGCGTTGCATCCTGCGGGGGATCACTTATTTTAGATTAACACCGATCCAAAGGCCGGCAGGCTCACTCCTTTCTGTTCCTCCACCGCTGTTGCCATGGTAACAGGAACAGCTGAAGTGATCGTGACAGTGGGCGGGGAGGACGACAAGGTGGTGCTGCGCAGCGTCGAGAGCTTCAACCCCGTCATGAATCAGTGGAAGAATCTGGCCTGCCTGCCCTTCGCTGTGAGCAAACACGGGCTGGTCGTGTCGGGTGAGGAAACATCATGAGATGCTGTTTCAAAGATTGTACTTAAAAAGATACTCATCGCAAGTGACGCGCTTCTCCTCCTCCTCCTCCTCCTCCGTAGACTCGACTCTGTATTTGGCAGGAGGAGAGTTCCCCGACGGCTCGGCCAGCAGGGAGATGTGGCGCTATGACCCCTGCTTCGACTCCTGGATCGAGATGGCTCCCATGAATGTAGCCCGCTCCGAGTTAGGTGAGGCAGTCGCAGTGAGACGAGCCCTTCTTCCGTCATGCACTGAAAATTAATTTCCACTATCTGCTCATTTAAATTCCTCCCTAAGCTGTCAAGAACTCCGTCTTGAAGAAGTATTTTATGGTTGGTGCAGCTGAAATGTAACTATACGAGCTTTCAATTCCACATCTTTGCTTGCTAATTATTTATACTGTAGGAAGGTGAAGCTACGGCGCTCTTTTATTATATAAAAAGTTGTTGACTAACCTTCCTCAGGCCTGGTGATGCTGGACGGCTTTGTGTATGCGGTGGGAGGGTGGGAGGGCCGCTCTCGTCTGGACTCGGTGGAGTGCTACAACCCTCACACCAACACCTGGCAGTTCACCGAATCTGTCAAGATGGCCGTCACGAGTCCTGCTGTGGTGGCTCTAGACGGACTGCTTTATGTTACTGGTAGGAAACACGTGCAGGTTTTTCCGTAGGTTGTTTTTTGAAAGGTTGCAATATTGAAAATGTTTTGGATTCACAGTTTCTCTACACTTTTTTATTTTTATTTTATTTTTGTAGGTGGTGCAGTTCTGGAGGATGGAGACGGCACAGACCTTGCTCAGGTGTACAACCCTAAAACCTCCACGTGGACAGAGGTCGCCCCCATGCAGATCGCTCGCTCTGGTTCGGCTGCTTGTACGCTCAAAGGAAAGCTTTATGTTATAGGTATGTAACATTACAGCAGGCCCCAACACAGTGCTCACTGATCCACAAAGAAAGAAAATGATATTGACTGTTCTAATTGACTATAACGACTAATCGCTTGTTTGGTCTTCCAGGTGGATGGCATGCCTCGACGGAGAACACTGATAAGGTGGAGTGCTACAATCCCAAAACCAACCAGTGGACCATGTGCGCCCCCATGAAAGAACGCCGGTACCGACCCGGTGCTGCTGTGGTGGATGGAAAGATATACGTCCTGGGAGGAGAAGAAGGCTGGGACAGGTGAGGGGAGGGAGGTCCTTGTGAATCTAATTATCTAATCCCAGCAGGAACTTTTCCAGGAGCCCAGGAACCATTTTAGGAACTTGCCCCCCCAAAAAGTAGGAACCAGGGTCTAAATGTAATTCGTCTGCCACAGCTCTTGACCCCCAGAAAGTCCCTGCTCCTCGCCGAGTGCTTCAAGATGTCCCAGGAACTGTTTGGGTACTATTGAGTTTACAGACGTCAACATCGGTGGTTTGTTTAAACCCAAATCTTGTAGCTGCCAGTGTGTGCGTGCGTCCATTCAACATCCGTCACACAACAATAAATACAAACTAATCGTGTGTGAAAGTGGACGACGCCGACATAATCACAGCCGTTCTTCTTAGAAAAAAAAACTGCACGGTTGTTGAATTTCCAACAGTTTTTAATGCTGCGTACCATTTTCCGTGCAGGTATCATGACACTATCGAGAGGTACTGTGACGAGACCGACGGGTGGGAGATCGTCGGCGAGATGCCCACCAGCCGCAGCTGGCTCAGCTGCGTGTCTCTCCAGGTGAGGAAGGACATCCACATGAGCAGCTGTCCCGGGACGCCAAATGACAACTGAGCGAGGAGGAAATGGGGGGTTTTTCCATTGGTTAATGTCTCGCACCCTCATTGGGGACCGTGCAGAACAAAGCTCAGAGCTGCGGAGCTCTGAGAACTGAGAGGGGGGGATGCCTGGATTTGGCACAACGCTGCCTGAGCTGTTACTGGCGGCAAAGAGAAGTCGCTTCTTAATCGGTGACTGCTCGCGGAATGAGTCTCACTCACTCGGGGGGGGGGGGGAAACCCCGTACGTGAATCTCAAGTGATGGACTGATGGACAACTTGGCCTGCAGTCTTGACTCTCACTCTCCGTAAGATGTGAACATGTCCGAGCACTTAAAATCTGTGAAGGTTTTCCCAGCCGACGTAGTGTATTTTTGTATCATTGTTGTGTAATGTATTTATTGGGGTGGGACTAACTGTGAGAGAGAAACATTTCGCTCTCTGAAAAGATGCTCTACGGGCCAAAGAATGGAAATGTGAATACTTTTGAAGGTCTGTGAAACAAATGTCTACACGTGAGCCGTGTTTTTGTATTTAAACTTTGTACGTTCTGAATCATTGTCTTTACTAACTGTACCATGTTGAGAATATTTTTGTAATGTAGTGTGCGTCATGCATTTAAGTGAATTTTAATCGCGTTGTGTTCTAATAAAAGATGTTTAATTCTTTAACGTGATTTCACAAAATGGCCTAAAAACACAAGTGACCAAAAAACAAACACCTGAATGACATAAATCACTGTAATGCAAGAGCCTTGCAATTCTTAAAATGAATTTGTGTCCAATACTCACCTTCAGAAATTCATTTGTTTAAACTTAGTAACCTAGTCTTACAAAAAAAAGAATATTGAAACCGAGCCAAAGGTTTATTTCTACAAACTGAAATATAAAAATTCTTAATTCAAAATTAGTCTCAATGGTAGTGGCTGCCATCACTAGGCTCGTTGGTTTCCTCGCTTGGACAGTGGTTGAGATGAGGGAGCAGCAAGGGGCGGTGTCAAACAGCTGCCTTCAACGAATTTACAGGCAGTCAAAGAAATATTTACATCCACGTAGGCTACCTGTGGTTTGCAGATCATGTTCGGATAGTTATGGCTGAAATACACTTCATTGTCCATATCAACCACATATATTTGATTAACCGATAAAACCGTGCAGCGCCTGGCTCTAAAAAACCATCGACCACTTCCAGCTGTGCTATCGAGCTGTTCCTCTATGAGTGGCTCCCCGTGTTGTTTGCACGTTTGTGAGGATTTACATTTGGCGATAACACGCCAGGATACGCGGTAGTGCGCCAGCATTGGAAGGAAAAAGACTTAACAAAGAGTAAACTATGCAGGGTAAAATAATATAAAAAATGAGCTTTGCAAATGTTCTTATGATGAAGGAACTGCATTTAACATATTCATTAGATCTGAAGGATACACAATTTCTACTTAAAATTTCATATTTACTGAAAGAAATTCATGTCATTTGAAAATTCTATATCTCTTTAAAAATCCTAATTGAGTATAATGTCCTTACTAACACTTAATACTTATATTTGTTTATTTGCTCGACTTCTCTAATAAACCGACATGGTTTACCGACCAAAGAGTTTTATGGAGATAGTTGATGATACCTTTGGACCTAAAGCGATAGTTGAAGTTTATCTTGACACCCGAAATCATCTTTGATCGGCATCACCGTGCGGTGGATTGTGGGTAAGACGTCAGCCCGCCGCCATATCGGTCTTTCTGTACCGGCTGAAGGAGATAGTCTGGAGTCATGAGAGGAATCCGGTCTCTGAACAATCTCCCCGTGAGTCCCGCAGTTTTCTCGATTTTACCTGAACAGTGTAACCGGCACGACCCAAACTCTGCGCGTTTTGGTTCTCAGTCTGCTTGGAAAGTGAAACCGCATTTAGCTGTAGTTAGCGTGCCGGCTAGTTAGCTTGCTAGCTGGCTAGCTAATTCAGGATAATATAACGTCAGGCTTGCTTGCACGGAGCAGGGTTAAGTAACGTTAGCAAAGACCATCTCCCCGAATCATACACATGTACTGAATGGTAATGCGAGGTACGTGTGCAGTAAACGAGTTTGTTGTTTCGGCTTAGCTTAGCCGCTTTGCTGTAGCTTCTTGTGGTTGTTTGCTCAGCTGAATGCAACCTGAAGGTCATCTCTGAACTCGTTTAACTTATTGCAGTTTTGTTAATCGAGGTGTCCCGAAGCGAACAACACTCTTAATCTGGTCATCATTTTGATGACATGCAGATATTTTACTCACACATTGTTACAGCAACACCATAGCTTTGTTGACAGGACACAAGGTGTGTGTGTGTGTGTGTGTGTGTGTGGCGTCTGCTCTCATACGTGGAAATGATCATATAAGACTTAAACATGCATTCACATTAAATAAAACCATTATTCGTTTAGTTGATTAACCACAACAAAAAATCAAGTGAATCTTCTGAATTTTGAGTTATTTAAAACTCTCAAATCATTTATTTTCTAACATCGACTTTAGAAACTTTCAGTGTGTCACAAGTGGAATTGTTTGCATCATTATTTTTGACGTAAAATATTAATATAATTACTCCATAATAAAAACATGGTTGATAAATTAATTGCTAATGATGATATGTATTTGTAGATTTAGATAATAAGCCATTGGTTTTTGGCTTTGGTTCCCCCGTAAAACGACAGTCTCTATTTAAGACCTCTTATTCAGTCATTTATAAGTAAAAAGCAATGATAAAAGGAACGAAATGTAAATCAACAAGATTTTGTGTAGCAAACACGCATATCATCTGGTGACACCTCAGATTTATCTTGAGGAATAGGAACCACTGATCTAGGCGTCACTCAAGCTTTCACTTATTTATAACAGTTAGATATGTGACAGCAGGTGTTATGAAACATTAGAGGTTGTGTGAGCCTTAAGGAGGTTAAGAGTTGTCTTTTGTGGCGAACTTGCACTTGAGCCTGTGGGAGAAAGTATATCCTTCTCTAACCCTAATGTTTGATCTACATGAAACGGTAACACAGAAAGAAGTTCATTGAATTGAATTTAGCGTCGCCACTTTCCACAGAAACGCTGCTATGCTGTTGCTGCCAGGAGGAGTGAAGCTCTGACTGAACCCCTCGCAGGTCGCAGGCCATCCTCAGCACCTCTCCCTCCCCAAAATGTCCAGGTAGATACGTCAGAATGGCTGCAATCAAACTGTAAGGTACTTATTAGGCTGACCCGATAAGATGTATAATTGTTAGCAGTTTCGAGTAACAATTTTCTTGGCTGCGTCAGGTGTCCAAGCTTGCAAACGGTCTGGTGATAGCATCGCTGGAGAACTACTCCCCCTTGTCCAGTGTTGGTGTGTTTGTGAAAGCCGGGAGTCGCTATGAGACTGCGGAAAACCAGGGTGTCTCTCATGTGCTACGACTGGCAGCAAACCTGGTAATTTGTGAACATGCCTTCAGGAAAACGGTCAACCTTTTTCTTAAATAGCTAAACTAAATGTGTACACGAGAGTCTTCTCTCAGCTTACTGTGACATAACGTAGCAAAGATGCCATCTGGCAAACTAGAACAAGCGAACATATGTTAATCTGCTTAAAAGTTGTATTCCAGCCTTCAGCCCGTTAGTTTCTAATTCTTTTATCACTGACATGCTGTAGGGTGTTGTTTAAACACTTTGTTGTTGTTTTGTAGACGACCAAGGGTGCTTCCGCCTTCAAGATCTGTCGCGGTGTGGAAGCACTGGGGGGCAGCCTGAGGTCAGTCAGCGAGGGTACTCTCTGCACACACAGCCCGTCCCTGCTTTTCCTGCTATAAATAAACGGGAGAATACCAGTGTAACCGTAGCGCGCCGCGTTAAACCAACTGTGTTGTCGTCTGTTTGCCTGCAGTGTGACATCATCAAGAGAGACCATGGTCTACACCGCTGGCTGCTTAAGAGATCATCTGTAAGTGCTGTGTCAAGCCATTTTGTATTTACTGACTTCAAGTCAACATATGGTCATGTTGATTTTTTTTTTTTTTGGGTGTGTTAAGTTTACTGTGTGTGTGTGTGTGTGTGTGTGTCTCCAGAGATTCATTAATGGAGTATTTGGTCAACGTGACCGCAGCTCAGGAGTTCCGGCCGTGGGAGGTGGATGACTTGACGTCCAGGGTGAAGATAGACAACACTCTGGCTCAGCAGTGTCCCCAGATAGGTTAGCACCAGGAACGACAGTTCAGCTCCCAACCAGCTGCGTGTTCATTGTGGAAATTGTGTCATAGCAGCGTCATGCCCGGTTAAAAACTGCATTACGGGATTTTGGATCTCAAGGGCCAAAGCACATAGCAAACATGAGGTTGCCCATGATATACTATACCTTGATACTGGTGTGTTGGGGTCGTCTTGCTAGCATGTTAGCACACCGTTGTCCAGTAGAATTAGAGCATTTTCTGACATATTTGACAAATAAATATAAATATCTATGTTTACCGTACTTCTTAAAGACACAATGTATGTGGTTGTTTGTTTATCTCTTATTACATGTTAAATATGTGTCAGTAGTTTTTTGAGCAATTAGGTGACCACGAATTTGTGACATCGCTGAAGCTAAAGATGCTTGAACGTTCATTTCACCAGAGATTTAATGACGTAATTTGTGGCGCGTGCTTGGGGTGTAACGTGGGGTGTTTGTTTTTTCTTTCTTTTTTTCTCCTGCAGGTGTAATTGAGAAGTTGCACGAAGCAGCGTACAAAAACGCCCTCTCCAACTCTCTGTACTGCCCCGACCACATGGTGGGCCGTGTCTCCCCTAACCAGGTATGGATGCGTTCTATTTCTCCATGTTCTGTATGATCAAGTAGCTCGTTGTTTGGTCTTGGAGGATGGAAGTCATTCTCTGATTCTTGGAGAGAAGGATGGCAATTTAATGGAGTTGGCAAGATCGTATGAATATACCTCAATATAACCTTTCAAGACCGGCCTTTGTTAGTTTGTGCATAGCTTTTTACACACCTGTTCTTCCTCCTTATCCTCCCCTCGTAGCTGCAGTCATTTGTTGAGGACCATTTCACCACTGGCAGAATGGCTCTTGTAGGACTAGGTGAGTGCCTGCTAGCGCTGTCTAGTCCCGCTGTGTCGCTTTGTCAAAGCTGCTCTCCGGTCTCATCGAGTTTTGCTTGTCAAGGCTTCATTTCGCTGATGGTTAGTGTGGGCACTCTGGAGTCATAGCAGTCTCGCTGATGTAAATAAACTCTGCGTGTGTGTGTGTGCTTACATTCCTTTCAAATCTCATTTGGCCTCTGCCCAAACACATAGAGATTCTAAGTCAATACCGGTATGTGAAGAATATGCCAGCAGCGATACAAATGGTTCTGTTATGTGCAGGGTTTTTTTTCAACGCGTGGTGATGAAGCTGACGTCTGACGTCGCCTGCAAGTGTTGGCATGCCTCTTGTGGAAGTTTCTATCCTGGGAATGTGCGGCGTTTGTCAGTTCACGTTGGTGCTCTGCGTTCCACGTTAGCTGCATGTTAATGTCAGTATTGTCTGATTTCTGCATCCAGGTGTAAAGCACTCGGCCCTGAGGCAGGTGGGCGAGGGGCTCCTGAGTGTCCGCAGTGGGGTCGGAGCACCTGTGGCTAAGGCTGTGTACCGTGGAGGTAAAAACGCAGGTTCACTAACGACATTTTGCTCTTTGGGATTTACCAGTGCGTTATTGTCATGATGCTATTGTGTTTGTGTGTGCGTGCGTGCGTGTGTAGGTGAGCTACGGGTGCAGAACAACGACGACCTGGTCCACGCACTGATTGCCAGCGAGGGCGGCGTGACAGGTAGTGCAGAGGCTAATGCCTTCAGCGTGCTACAAAGGATTCTGGGAGCTGGGCCACATGTAAAGAGGGGCTCCAACGTCACCAGCAAACTTAGCCAGGGTATTGCCAAAGCGACCGCACAGCCCTTTGATGTAAGTTTGAAAAATAACAAGAAAGGAAAGGAGGAAACCGTTATTTGTCCTTGTATTTTGAATGTAGGAGAGTTCGTTGCATTAGAGTTTGCCCCCTAATGTCAGATGACCTCTGCCTTGTCTTTCAGGCCACGGCCTTCAATGCCTCATACTCAGACTCCGGCCTTTTTGGCGTCTATACCATTGCACAAGCTGACTCTGCAGGAGAGGTGATTGCCAAATTCTCTCCTTCCAAGACACATGTAACCGCATCTAAAATGCGCAAAGAGGCCAGAATCTACATTTCACCGAGCTTGTTCTTGCTGCCCTGTGCGTAGGTGATTAATGCTGCCATTGCTCAGGTGAGAGGTGTAGCTGAGGGAAATGTATCGGAGGCGGACGTCACCAGAGCAAAGTGAGTTCACTGAGTAACGTTGGACATAGAGGTGAAGCAGTTGTGCGCCAGACACGTTTTTGGTGGCGCAGTTCTGCTTGAGATGTTGTGCCGGAAGACGTAAAATGATACGTCCTTGACTGTGGTCCGTGTTTGACTTCTCTGCGCAGGAACCAGGTGAAAACAGAGTACCTGATGTCAATCGAGAGCTCCGAGAGCTTGTTGGAGGAGATTGGCGCTCAGGCTCTGACCGCTGCAGCGTACCAGCTCCCCGACACTGTTGTCCAGGCGATAGATGCTGTCACCCATGACGACGTGGTCGAGGTGAGTGCCTTCGCTGTAGAGGTGGTGAAACTGGATGTCAGCCTTGAATCATCACAAGTTCAGTTTTTGTCACACCTTGGTGCAATATATTATCATAGCCAACGATCTACACCTAATTTCTGTTCCATTCTTTGCTTAAAGCTGCATTAATCAGTATTGTTGATCTTAACAAAGGTAATATATAAAAATGGGTCACTCATAGTGACAAACTCATCGTTTTTACTTGAGTGTTTTGGTTCACTCTCACTGTTCACATCAGTCTCATTTTCAGCAGGCAGCTGATTTCAGGGGAAAAAACACAGTGACTAGCTGGTGAACATAGTGGAGCAATAAGCAGCTAAAGAGACAGTTGCGTGAGACCAAAACAAAGCTAAAAGGAGAGTAAATATTGGATTTATATTCAACAAATTGAGAGAGAAAAAATGAATGTCTTCCGAGTGTGTAATAATGAAATAGGCAACAGTTTGCTAACCTTTTCATCATAACATGTCAACATTATGCTTACAGCTTGTTCGGCGGCCCCCCATGTGGCAAAAATAATAATTTAAAACGGCTTTAAGTTTTACTCTAACAATAGTAGTGTGGAAACATTTTATTAACCTCAGCATAGAGATTATTTATCTATTTGTGTTTAAAATGTTGTTTGAGTTGTAATTTGCCACAGAAGGAACTGACTGAGTAGAGAATTAAAAGCTTTTTAAAGGAACATTTAAATAGCCCTCTGTCTTTTCTTTGCAGGCTGCAAAGAAATTTGTGGATGGCAAGAAGACCATGGCGGCTAGGGGACACCTCATTAATACACCGTTTGTGGATGAAGTATGAAAATAAAATAAAGGAGCCAGGGATTTTTACTTGGGCAACTTGTCCCTGGCTGCTTGAAAAGGAAAGAGGACCTGAAAGCCACATCATCCTGCAACAATTCATTTGATGCCACCAGTCATTTGTAGTTTGTCCTTCAGTAAGTGTAAGCACCAACGGGTGGCTGGAAAATCATAATGCAATTGTTCTATTGTTTATTTGTGTCAATTTAACTGTATATCTATGTAAATTAAAGTGAAGACCGTAATAACAGCGGGTTGTCGCTTGAATTTGTATATTGGAATTCATTAGTTACTGTAGGTTTTGGGGCTGTATGAGAGTGAGAGGGTTAAAAAGGCTGATCAGCCAGAGAAATATTATTCCACTCTTCAACCAATAGGGGGACCCAAAGGCACAAACATGACTTGTAGTCTTGAAAGAAGCCTTTAATTCAGGCAGCTGTACCACAGTTGTAATGTTTGGTCGATTAATTGAGAAAGTCTACACAACATTAATAAGGAACTTTTTTGACAAGAGTTCAAGTAAAGGTTCCCTTCACTTCAGTTACAGTCTGGTTTAACATGCTGAATATTCAATGACCCAGTGCTCTTGACACCTCTACAATGACCATACTAATACAATATTAAATTGTCATATCCCATACTGCGAGAATGCACATCGAGATAAGGGCCACGAGACAAAGTGGGCTAGTGTAAAAGATTTAGTCCAAATTGTCTACATCATGCGGTATTATAATAGCAGAAGTGCCAGTGAGTGGGGTCATGCAGTGTGGTTTCATCATACCGCTGCTCGGCTTTAAAG
This sequence comes from Nannoperca obscura, assembly GCA_036024295.1. Taxonomy (NCBI): domain Eukaryota; kingdom Metazoa; phylum Chordata; class Actinopteri; order Centrarchiformes; family Percichthyidae; genus Nannoperca; species Nannoperca obscura. The sequence continues at coordinate 12,277 of JAVQJL010098549.1, forward strand.
ATGCACTCCTGTAGCACTCACATCACCGGGTCCGACCCTCAATTCATTCCCCCTAACAGCACGACTCAGGACAACAAGAACCCCACTTTGCATAGTATCGCGAGAAGAACACAAACCCTAACGTGAAGACGATGAGCTCTGTGTGTGTGTTTGTGTGTGTGTGTGTGTGTGTGTGTGTGTGCGCGCGCGACGCTGCGTGGGGGTGTTCGCCTGATGTCATTTGGCAGAAAGGGAGGCTGAGCTAACGGGCACACGGGTGAAAAGCATAACAATAACGTTACCGTCTTACCGTCCACATTGGGACCTATAATGTCTCTTTGGATTTAAATACGAAGCGTTAAAAACCGGGCACAGTCTTCTCGCCGCGGTCCGGAGAAGAAGCAGAAGCAGAAGGAGAAGAGGAGGTGAAGGTGGTTAACGGACTGAAAGTACCAGATGCTATTCCAGCGGAGAAGGAGAACGGGCTCGAATAAGCAAGAGATGGTGATGGGTTCTCGTTTTCCCGACGACTAACGTTAGAGCTTCGCCAGAAACACGGACGCTGCGAAGACAGGGGGGAACTTGCTTTGCTTCTCCACCTCTGTCTGTGTGTCTGAAATGCGAGCGCAGTCCCGGTCTCGGCCGTCGAGCAGCCTCTGGGCCGCAGCTCGGCACACCGAGCCCGAATCCGGGAAGTAGCTAGCTAGCTTACCTGCTAGCCGCAGCTGTACCCGATGCTGCTGCTGCGGCTGCTGCTGCTGCTAAACGGATCCGAAAGACGACACAAGCGATTCAGGGCCCTGGCGCTGAGTGAGCTATTGTTTTACCCCACAGGACTACAACGGGTATTTGAGATGTGATGTTTTTGTGCGTCTTATTTGAGCCTTTTGTAGCTGGAGGCTCTCGCTTGCTTGACGCGAAGGAGCTAACGTTGCTGCAAAATGCACAGCAGAACCACAACACCAGGCTCCTGTTGAAGGGGGCGAGGTTAGACTGATAACAGACCACCCTGTGTCTCTCAGCAGTCGGGGGTCACATTTGAACAACGACCACCACATTTCTTCCCCACGCCATTCAGCGCTTCATCAGCTGGCGAAATGGATAAACTAACGATCATTTCAGGGTGCCTGTTTCTGGCAGCAGATATCTTTGCAATAGCCAGCATTGCAAACCCAGACTGGATCAACACGGGTGAATCAGCAGGTAAAGGGATCCGGCCACAGCTGCCATTCAAAACTACCACTATGTTTTCTGTGATTTTTGTTGTTGTTGCAGGATTTCTCGCAGGAGGCTTTGTCGTCAGATAATCTCCATAACAAAGATAGGTTCCGTTGTGTGGAGGGTTTCATCTGCAGCATCTTTTGTCCTCCACAGCGGGGTGTTCTGTGCATATTTCGGTTGCTCCTTATTGACTCCAAGACCAATAATCACAGTTTCGTTACTGCTTGATCAGCACCACGGACCTCTGCTGCTTCTAGGGCTGCAACTAATGATTATCTTCATGACTTTTGATCAATGGATCAAAAATGTCAGAAAACAGTGAAACATGCCCATCATAATGACAAGGTGAGGTCGTTAAATTGCTTGTTTTGTCTGATAAACAGTAAACAAAAACAAAAGAAACCTAATTGATATTCAATTTGCAGTTTTTATAAGAGATATTTTAAAAGGAGAATCCTCAAATTGTGAAGCTGAAACTAGAGAATAATTGGCTATTTCTGCTTTATTATTGCTTAATGGATAATTGTCAGGATTGTATTCGCCAACAATTTTGAAGTATAAGTGATTAATCAACTAAATTAATTTTTCAGACCAACAATGCCAAACATTGCCTTGTACCAGCTGCTGGATGTGAGGATTTGCTGCTTTTCTTTGTTTTGTGTTGTGAATTCAATATTGTTTAACCCTTTGTGAAACAAAACAAGCAATTGGAGGATCTGACAATGTTCTCTAGGGAAATTTTGATTGGCATTGACATCTTGTAGACTACAGAGTCAATTATTGGGGGGGGGGGGCAACAGATGAATCAATGAAAACAGTCATTACTTGCAGCTCTTACTAATTGATTAAGCGTTTTAGCACTAAAGGCAATTGTTGCCCTGTATTTCTCTGGTGACTTGACATTTGAAGTGACCTCCATGCGATCAATCTAATCAGCGATCACTTGAGGAGCCGCAGCAGGGGCCTATTTGTGGCATCCCTGCTGATGTTGGACAGAAGCACATGCTGCTAAGTCCTCTGTTTTATTTGTGTCAGTCCTGGAAACGGATTCATGCTATTGATAGACAGCTGCTCCTCTTTGTTCCCGCTGCAGGATGACAGCTTAGTAACTGGGTCAGGGAGGGTCCATCATCCACCAATACACATCCAGGCTGTATTAGCTCAACAGAATAAGCAATGTGTACTAAAGAAATAATAAAATGAGGGCACCTTCTGCAATGCAGATTGTGTTGGAGAGCAATGGCTCTCTAGCTGTGGTGGAGACATTGTTCACATCTAAAGTTTGTGCACTACAGCCAAAAAGTGTCCATTAACTTTCCGCTGAGGTCCACAGTTCTGTACCTGCATGTACAGAAGGTTGGACCTTTTGCTATATTTAAACTGCAGTGTTTTGGTGACCGTGGGTGGTGTTAGAGAGCCGGTGGCGTACAGCGACCACCTCGCTGTCACTGTTCTCACTTCTCCTCACAGCTTCCACTGCTCTCTTTGATGACTGTGATGTGACATGTCTCGGATGGTTTTATGAGACATGTAAGCGATAGACCACTGACATAAAGTCTCCCTCAGCTTTTTTCCCCCTCACAACATTTTGAGGATGTATCTGCAGCCACTGTTTTGGAAGATATAATACTGAAACCAATTTTAGGTTTTTAATCTAGTCAGTATTCAGTTGCGTGTTGCAATGTGAATTTCAATCTGGACAATAGGTTACAGTTTCTTTCTATCTACCGTTTATATAACAAGCTCTTTAGATTATTTAGTCCATGGGAAAATAAATGCAGATGGGTTTTTATTTAATGACTGGCGTTGTTATACAACTGTGCATGAACTAGATATTCAGCATTATGTGCACCTGGTATGTTTTCATTGGTTGAGTGTGAGATCTCTACCACAAACGTGGTTAGTTTTTGCAGCACCATTTCCTTTAACCCCTTTTTTAGCATTACATATATCACAGTATAATGGAGTTGTAAGCAGATATAAGCCAACATCTGTAACTACTGTGTAATAATGTAAAATATGTCCTCATAGAAGTTCTAATTGTTAAAAACCGTGCATTAATATACACGTAAACATGCGTTTGTAGGTTTATCTGCTTACAACTACGTTACAGTGTAACAATTTATTAAACTGCAAATACATACTGTGCACAAAACATTTCTCTCATTTTCAGATCTTTAAAGGCAATGTACCATATTTTATCTTTATTATTCTGCAGTCAAAGTTATTTGACTACAATAACTATAATACCCCCCTCATGTTACCTCACTTATTTCACATTTCCTCTCATTTTTACTTGTGACCATAGCTCCTCTTTGTCTGTTTTTGGCCTGTTTTGTCTTGACTTTTGAGACTCTAGGCAAGTTAAATAATTGAACAGTTTCTCACTGGGGCTCTGTTACACCGTCTTTTGTTCATTTGAACACTGCATGTCAAATTGCTGATTGTTAGGCCTCTAATACAGCTGGCGTGCTGCTAAATGGGGTTCAACCTAATAAGCACCACATTTCCTAAAGTCTTTGCACTTGTGAATAAGTTATTTCAGAGTTACCGGTAAGCTATTTATCATGAGGTCTTTGGATGATTTTGTCCATTCCATTCCACAGACTAGTGTATCGTTTATTATGATGAATGAGCACCTGATGACTCCCCACATTGCATTATCTCCAATCAGCTGACCTCTTGTTCCCAGCTTTGTTGTTGTCTTATCAGAGGGGCTCAGTGCTTGACAACCTGCCCCTGTAGGAGCTCAGCGTGCTGTCTTTGTACTCAAAGCGTGGAGAAACAGACATGTTGCCCTGGGCAGAGTTAGCATCTATAAAAGCTGACTTTGCTCGGTGAGTGTGTGGCTTTTGCCTCCTGCTGCGGTCAAGTGATTTAATCACAGCTTCTTTTTGTGAACTAATCAAGAATAAGTAAACGTACTGTGAGCCTAGCGCATAACATCATTCAGCACTCATGATTGCTGTTTCTTAAAATTGTCCACACTGACAATGCAAATATGAGGAAAGAGAAGTGGGCACAAAGCCAAATGCTTGTAAAATATACATGTGGCTGGTAGATTTTCTTCACTCACCAGCCAAAAAAACTAACAAAGAAACCTTCTATTTAGTGTCTGCTAAATGCCGAAATGTTATATAATTAAGTGGCTGGTAAAATTTGAACGTTCGCTAGTCATTTAGCCAGTGGAGAAAAAAGTTAATTTAGCCAAAGACAGAATGTGTATCCAAGACGATGTCCTCATTTTAGTGTGATATCATCAGGCAATAACAGCTGAAGTTGATTTCCTGTGTTGAGCTTCAAGACAAAGCCATTGTTGCTGCAGTGTCAGACACAAACTGTGATTTTTGGCAGCTCTGCAGTCGACTGCCCTCCTACAGATACCACAGTAGATGGCCTTAATAACCCTTGAAACACTTTGTGTGCGCACACACTTAAAAAAAAAAAAGAGAAGCTAAATCACATTCAGGTACGGCCTCGCTTTCATCACGCCGCTGTAACCAAGAACAGTGATGATGATTTTCACACATTAGTATTACCCTGCGATTATTTTGCTAAATGTTGCATTGTATTCAGTGAGCTACTGAATGAAGCAACAATAAAAGACTTGTGTTGATGGAGATCAATAGGTGGTAGTCGTGACAGGGAGATGCAACACTGATTCTCTTTTTAAAGCAAGTGCTTTCTTAAGATACGACAACTTGCATTTAGCATTTTTTATCGTCTTGATTTTTACCCTCTTATTTTTACGGAGTACAGTAAGTAACCTCCACACAACAGACAGCTTCCCCCACAGCAGAAGGTGTTTATTACCGCTTGTGTAATAATAAATAGACACATTTATTTTACACTAGAAGATGCTTCTACAGGTGGTGTCAGTCTCAAGAGTTTTGCTTGTGGCCCAAAACTCAGTCCTGATGTATTGCAAAGAGAATTTATTACAGTGTAAATAGGAAACCCTAAAAATGTCCAAAATGCATTAAAAAAGACTAAAGAAGAATTTGTCAAAACTGCAGTAAATGGTCACTGGTGCTCAGGAACTGCTGTTGACGTTATACACGTGACATGATAAAAAAAAATAGATGAAATGGTAGAATATTGAATTGTGTTATTTTGGTATCCTTTTTGAAAGCACAAGGACACACATTGTCATTGATACAAAGCAGATGAAACCAAGCCCAGCCAATAGCATCCAGTTGCAGAGCTTCAGGGCCAGCCGTTTTTTACCTGCAGCTCAGTCCCACCTGTGCCACCAACAGGCAAGGACAAAACCAGCTAGCACCCGTTGAGAACTGCAGGCTTAGAAGTGACAATGTTTGAAAATTACACGCAAGTGTAACCATCCACCTTGAAAGTAAAGTCTAAAACTCTCACAGAAAACAACAGCTGTAGCCGCGTTTTCACCTAAAGTAGCCCAGCAACTACTTTCCAAGGAACATAAAAGGTTCCTTCATCCTGTTGTCTGCGTCTAAAGACCCACGAAGAAGGCAATTACTGATTGTATGAAAAAGCGACTGCTGTTTTTACACGGTTTGGCTCCTTTCTGGAACACTATTCCTCAACATTTTATTCTCTCTAAAAGGGAAGCGGACTGTGGACACTTATAGTAAACAGCCTTCATTTCCAGCAATATCAGCACTTAAGAAATGGTAGGATTTGGCCATAAAATCTCAAGTAATTTTTCCTTTAACTTTACAAAGTCATGTTCACCATGCTTGGTCAGCAGCCTAGAGAGGAGGGGAACTTGTTCTAGTGTTTGATGTGGGACATGAGTTTGCCCTTCTTTTAGGAATGAGCATTGGTTAGTTAGTTTGTTATATTAGATTCAATGGGTTAATATCTTTTCTCCTCATCATCATCCATCTTTTAAGATGTTCGGCGAGTAAAGCTTGTTGTCGTACGTATTGGTGCTTCTAACGCATTCTGCCTGGGTTTGTCTACCATGTTTTGTATGCAAGTTTGGACCGTTCACAGCAGCTGTGCTCCAGCACCCCTACAATGTAAGTGGGTGCCGCAAACGCCTCCAGTGGCAGAAAAAACAGCTGTTGGCCGCTTTGGCTTGCCTACTTGCCGCCCACCCTGGTTCAGAAGCCTGTTTGACTCATCCCTCCAGAGCTTTCAAACAGCATCACCCCCTATGCTCCACTAATGACAGCATCGGCATGCTGAAGATGAGCAGACACAGACCTCATTTCCTCTCATTTGGGCTTAGACATGTTGAGAGGAGTATTTTGATCACAGCGAAAATTGAGCTGACTGCAGGGTAACGGCATGATGGGAGTGTGAAAGTGAGCAGGACCTCAAAATAGAGAATTTACCTCCCCCCGTATGTGAGAGAAAGAGACCATAAGAGATTTGTTTGTAAACTACAGATAATCCATTTTGGATGTTTCTAGCAGGCTCAAGGTGTGGCCACACTTAATCTGTGCAACAGATGAGTTCAAGCATTGTTTCCTGTTTCTGTGCAATTTCAAGTCCGTTCTGGTTGACCTGAAGGTCAGATTTCCCTTTTGTTTAACTTTGACGTTGCAGATGTGCACCGCTGGCCAATAGAAACACCGATGCACTGTGTTTGGAAATGGAGAAGTCATTATTCTAGCGATGTCGTCGCCTTAAGTACATTATCACTCTACCTGACTGCTAACTGCAGCATCGCTTTCACAGACTGTTTGTGACCTCTCTGCTCAATATATATTTATAACCCACTGATGAATTGTCACACCACATCCTTTTTCAGTTGTGAGTGAGGAGCAGTTTTGTTTACTGGATGGCTAATGTGACTTTAACTTTATACATCACCTACTGCCAGAGGGCAAAATTGAGTTTTTCAATGTCTTCCCTCAGTTAAACACATAATTACACGTGGGAAATAGGCTGCCACAGCAGCTGGTTAGCTTAGCTTAGCACAAAGACCAGACACAGGGGTTCTGACTCTGTAATAAAATCTACCTACGAGCACCTTTTTAAAGCTCAGTAATTAAAATGTTTGTTTAATCTGTACAATAACAGAAGTGTAAAAATAAAAATTCCTTTTATGCAGGGGAGGTTGTATCGGACTATTTCTTGTCTGAGAGCAGTTGCCAGGCAACCAGGATTAGGCTTTAGGAAGTTACTCATCCCAGTCAAAAAATAAGCATACCCCCCCTTAAGTGGTCAATTGCCATTTTTATACTTTGGTTGTCATTCAGAGAAAACGTTTGTAGGGTTGTGTGTTTGCAGTTGAAGTGGGGTCTGCCATGTTAGAGTGAAAATATGTATGATGAACACAGCGTTGTTGTTGTTTGACTTTCAGACCAGACTCGAGCTGTTGGTGTGCGTGTGCCTGCTTGTTGAGTTGTTTACCTGTATCCTTCACCATAGCGTGCCTGCCTGCTGTAGGGCAGGAATTCGACAGCGAGCCAGCGAAACAGCAGGAGGCCAGAGGATCCAGGGGAAATGGTCATAAACTGGTGCCATTAATCGCAGCGTTGAAACTTTTGCCTAATGTTCTCTTGTTCCCAGCACCAGTCCCTGCTTTCTTCACCTCGCTCACCTCCCGTTCTTCAATTTGCTCAAGGTTACACTGTTAAAGTGGGCCGACTTCAGGAATAGGCCTGTGAGCCATTCAAGAGCCATTTTTGTCATGAGCCATGACCTCCATTTTTTGGAGTGTTCTGCACAGTGAGAATTGAATTGGTTGACGAAAAGGTAAAAGTCAAAACAGAGAACTTACCTTTTCAATTGTTCCTTGTCTGTAATGAAACATGTTACCTAATGTGTGTGTGTGTGTGTGGTCTAATGGGTAGTTTTTTGTTATGCCTGTAAAAGTAGAAAGTACATGTAAAGCCTTATGTATCTTACCTTATCATCTACAGACACCCAAGGCATTTCTTTTGAACCCCTGGCATTGTTTGTGGGGGTTGTTACTGTAAAAGCTGTCCTTTCACTGGGTGTTATAAAGGGGACAGGATTTCCTCTGGAGCGCCTGCAGGACCCACCACACCCCGCAGGAACAAGAGCAGTTTTCTTACACAGGCTTTGCTTTTCTGTTTTGGATTCAAGTGCTTTGGACTAAATAGGTTCGTCAGCAGCATCACAATGTGTAAATATACAAAGGTTATAACAGGGTTATAAAATATCCGCATTGGGTGCCAGACAGAGCGAGTAACCGGCTTGACCTTCTGAAATTCCAGCTCCCGTTCTTATCTCATGCACACGTCTGCCTACCTGCTGAGCCACTGTTGAACTTTTATGATGTCGCCCACACACAGGCGTACCTTTTCAGTGAAAGGGGTATTTTGTGGACAGCGTAATGAGCTTACCACTCATTAATCTTTCTTTTGCTTTCAGACTATGCCTCAAACATAAAGAGGAAGTTATGTCTCTTTATGTCTGAGAAGATATTGTGCCATTAAAGCCTCAATATAGCCTCGTAAATTTTTCGTAGTTGTACATGTATGGACAAGGTTTATTTAAAGCTTCGCTGTGTAAAATTCGGTTTTGCAAATGTTTTTGGAGGGTGGAAATGCATTCACCATGTTTGTTAGAGCTCAAGGATACACACAGTGAGTTTTGGTCATGAACACTGAATGTAAACTCCACAGGGCACCTTTTAAGTGAGAATTTGTTTTATTTGCTTCCAGCTGATTGTGAGCCTGCAATTGGTTTTCTGCACTAACGGAGAGTTCAGAGTGAAAGCAGGGATGCGTTAAAAGACACGCAATGCTCAGCGTTTGTTGGAGAGAGTTGCTTCAGGTACCCGCGTGACAATGAAATGTGATCCAGAAAGGTCGCTTTGATTTAAACGTCATTGATTTTAAAGACTCCTGAAACACCAGAACTCTGTACAACAGTTTGTCTCCTTTGCAAAGTGGATTTTACAACTCCTGGAAAAATATCAGAGTGACAACTTTCTAAACCTCTGTTGAGACAATTTCCAGATGGAACTGCAGAAATAAAAACCAAAAAAAGTAATTTTCCAGGAACGTGTGCGTGGACACATTTGATTAACCAACGTAACGGCGTGTTGTTCTGTGTTACGGCAAGAATGTAACCAGGTTCAACTCTTGTCTTGCCGGACGAACCTGCTGCCTTTGCCTGAGCCTTTATAAACAAAGGACGGGGGCCGCTGCAGTGCACTGTAGTCTCTCACAGTCCAACAGCAACCTGCTATTTGTTTATATATGGAAAGCGTCAAAGCATGGGGTGCAGGGCAGCTCACTTGCTATTCAAAAAGACCACCATGCCATTATCACCCAAATGTGCTTTGCTAAAACCCCTCACACTGACACTCCCAATGATTTGTCAAATCAACTCTCATCCCCCGCAGCCCATCGCATGTAGTTCGCCTTTCTTTTGCCCGAGACCTCTGATCAGCAGATACCTGAGTGATGCGATGCTATTCTGCTTACTCAGATAGAAATTCCCCTTGAGGACGTGCTCTAATTGAATGGCGTCCCTCCAGAGTGGCTGCACCACTGGAGCATGTTCCTGCGCTGAGTACCGGCCTTCACACTCAGGCTCTGGCAGGACTCTGCTCATGAGTGAGGCATGAATCCATTTGTCTCCCCTTATGATCATCGATGGATAGGTACAGGAGAACTTCAAGTTTTGCGGTAGAAGAAGTGCATACTCGCATGCTCAAAGATCCTAGCCAAAGACAAGAGATGGAGGAAAGGCATTTTTTTAAGAGTTGGTGATTGTGTTTTCCTTGTTTCGGACGCTTGGACTAAGCATTTAAAACAAATGTGTCTGATATCATTGCAACTTCTTACAGACTGCGTGTCTGTCTGAAGAGCCATACCTGCGTGGGATAGATTCAGTGATTGGCAGGATTGATTTAGTCCTCAACCTCTCTCCTTGTGTGTGTGAAAGCGCAAGAAGAAATGTTGGCCACTCACTGGCATAACTGGGCCCACCAGTGTGGCGAGAGCAACTCTCTGAGTTGGCGACACATTTCCATTCCTCCTCCTTCACCTGTTCCTCTTTCACTTTGCGATCAGCTGAGCTGCTACGCTTTGGTCTTTCCCTCCTCTGACTTTGTCGTCGATTGAGGCACCGATTTGTAACCACTTTACTGTTTCTCTCCAGTACGAGACCCTTAATCTTTTTGCTCTTACAGGTTTATGCACTTGCCATTTTACTCCCTTTTTTTATTCAGCCTTTAGGCATGTTGTCCCATTCAAAGATGTATTTTATTAAAATTGGGATCACATGCTCAAACTGATGTTTAACGTTTGCCCTATATAGCACAGGTACGGTATACCGTGTAGACAGAACTGCTTCATGTGTGTTTTAGGGGCCAAAATAAAAGATGGCAGTTTACCTTCTGGCAGTTTACCTTCTGCTAATAATAGTGTTATCAATAGATAGGTATTTTAGAATGCTGAGCATGCAGTGTGCATTTACTGATGCTTAAGTTTTTTGTTGATGTGCTTTTTATTAGCTGTCTTGCATTAAAGCCTTGTAGATGATCATTAAAGATAATTCCCAACCCATGATCGCTTGTTACCAGGTTGAGAGGAATCAAAATGATTCAGCAAAATAATCTTTATCTTTATTGGCTATTTCAGAGGTAATTACCTTGAACTTGCTCTGCTTAGCCACTCTTTCTGTAGTGCAAAAAAAAGGTTGGGACCCCCTGTTATCGAATAACTGGTAACTCCAAATATTCAGTGTTTCTCTGTGGTGAGTGATTTAATTAAACAGACCAGTTAATATGGACACCTCATCAACACTCATTCTCTCTCTGTAGGTGCCCTTACAGTCGGTCTAGTCCGGCAATGTCAGACCATCCACGGACGAGACCGAACCTGTATTCCACCACGGCTGCCCCCGGAGTGGGTCACCACACTTTTCTTCATCATCATGGGCATCATCTCCCTCACAGTCACTTGTGGACTGCTGGTGGCTTCACACTGGCGCAGAGAAGCCACCAAATATGCTCGTTGGATCGCCTTTACTGGCAGTAAGTGAAAGAGACGGTGACATGAATGAATGAAATAGTTCTGCTTTTCTAGACTTGCCGTCAGCACATTTCCCCTGGAGCTCTATCTCGCTGGATCTGTCATGACATAACCCTATGAAAATCACCTTTGCCACATTATTATTTTCATGAACATTGTCTCCTTAGAGCAGGAAATGGTAAAAGGAGAAGAGATGAGCTTGAATTGGTGTGAAAAATTGGTTTTAGCCCAGTTATACCGCTCCTAATTTAGACATATAGATAAGTGTGACGTCAAAAACATCTGAGGCTATATACAGGACCTTTTGTGTGTTTGAGTTTCTGAGAATGATGTGAAATTCTGTGTGTGTGTGTGTGTGTGTTTGCACGTCTATGAGTGTTGTTTTTGCATGCTTGATGACGGCTGTTGCTCCCTGAAGCTGATTTATTGAGTAATGCAGCAGCTCCTCTGGTACCCGAGTGGGTGGCTTATGTGCCACAGCATTTCTCTAGTGTTTTCTCTCTCTTTTTGCCTTAAACAACATCACTCTTTTTCTTTTTTTTTTTTATAAACCATTTCTGTGTAGATGCACTTCCAGCACTCAATAATAACTCAGCATCCATCTCGTGCAATGTGGCTGGGCTGGTTTTGTAAGGCTGTGTGGGTGGCCGGAGTTTGATTGGTCGGTTAGTTAGGGGAATTGACGGCCTCAGGCACACGTGTGTAGATGGAGCAGTGGCATAGCCTGTGAAGCCACAATGCAGATATTTGAACAAATACCCAGTACTATGCCTGCCAGGCCGAACGCAGATTCATAATTAGGCTTTGTAACCCTCCCTAATCACTTGCAAATACCCGACGAATCACCACTTTACACAGTCCCGAAGCCCCCCACAAACTGTCTGTCCTGTAAGCACAAATCTGTGCCACAAGCTAAATTGGAAGGCATCGAGTCATTGTTTAACGAGCAAGAGGAAAGTAAGGCGGTTGCCATGGCAACAGTGAGCAATTGTCGTTCTTGTCCCCCTGCTAAGCTTCTGTTGGCCATAATAGACAAAGAGCTATATTATTAGTAAAGATATTCCCCCCTCTTAAATGGTTTTAAAGCATGACGATTATGATCACTTTAAATGAGAAAATAAAGCCAGCGGGGGGGGAAAAGACATGATATAGTTTAGGTATGATGGTTTGTTGTTTTAGTGCCCCCCATTAGCTGACACTTTAGCGACTGAGGGTCTTCCTGGGATCCTCTTGTATCTCAAGAGGCTGTTTTGAAGTGTAGGCGAGGGATGAAAAGGTAAACTGGGACCAAGCCACGAGGAGCTTTTTATTTTTCGTCTGATGTTGCTGAACCGCCGCGCGGGGGAGAGGGTGAGAGGTTAAGTGAGGAGGCGGGTGGGGGCTTAAGAAGAGTCGAGCTAGGAAGGCGAGCTGAGTGAATAATCATGTTTTCACAGGTCAAGAGCTGAGAGAGCGCAAGTAAGTGAGAGATGGGTGCCAATGTAAAGACACACACACACATGAAAAGCGAGAATAAAGTGAAGCTGGTTGTAAGGAGGCCGTTCATTCAGGGGCAAACAAGTGGTGATGGTTGAGAGAAGGTGGGCAGTCTGTAGTGTAACTGGCTCCAGGCCACTGGCACCTGAATGGACAGCTTTGTATGACCGGCACAGACCCGCCTCTGTGTCTCCATGCGCACACATCAGCAGTGTTTCCCCCAAGGTGTGACGGTCATCTGTGGGGGTGGAGTGGGGTAATAATAAATATAATTCTAACAATACAGTAACAGAAAAAAAAATTGTAATTAATGATTAAAATAAGGTCCAACCTGAACAGACATGTTATTTTAAATACCAACCCAACCCTAAATCCAATTTTTCTGAGTCAGTAAATTACTTTTAAAGTCACGTTATCTATTGATCCCGGACCCCTTTCATAGTGTCCATTGCAACAGAAGTTACTTTCCCTTTTCCAGGAAAAAATACACTATTTCTGTCATCCATAGACCCTGAAAAATCAACGTGCCCCCGGACACTCTGCCCCCAAACTGCTGACTCATTCGAATCCATTATCTGAATTTGTGAAGGGGTTGTGTTCAAACTAAAACAGGGTGGTACGTTGCTCTTTAAGGTGGACCTTTTCTGTTATTGCAGCTCTGTGCACTTCCTGCGATGTAATGACAACTTTCAGTGTTTTGGCCTACCTGAAGTGAAAACATGGCTCCGCGTTCTGTCACCAAATAAATTGCACACTGTTGAGGTATCCAAAATAATTCATTACCTTTTTAAAGAGCCGTCATAGCTTGTGTTGGAGTAGGTTGGAGTTTATGTAGTGTAGCACATAACAGGTCACATTTCCCCACCATGATACTACAGACGATCAGTCCAGGGAGAAAAGCTGGCTGAAAACATTGCACTGTGCTCTTTGAATGCAACAAAGAGAGTTATTTTTAAGTACACAAAGCCCCAAGTTCTGCACAGCCATTGATCCGTGATTCACAAAGTCACACAGTTTGCTTTGCTGTTGAACGTCACAGTCTGTTACATAAGCCGGACTTGGAGCTGGACCAAAAGCTTCAAATATAACGTCTTCAAAGGAAACGGAAACAAAGGGAGCCGTTCTAATTAGCGACGGCTTTGTTATCCAATCACAGACGCAGACTTCCTGGACAGTATGATAAGACTTCATAATGACTTTGCCTCTTTGCTATGCAGCTGTTAGCAAACCTGGCACATGCTGGCGCAGAACAAGAGGCTCGCTGTGTTTTTAGGGGGGTACTTTCCCTCTGAAGGTAATGTCGTGCACATTCACACTTGTAAAAAGCCATTTAAGAATGTGATTAAAGGGAAACTTTCAGGTGTGGGAGGTACTACTGTATATGTGAAAAAAGTTATAAATTGCCTTTTGTGGCTTCAGAGGGAGCTGCGTGAATTACCTCAAGTGATGCCTCTTGAGTTGGCGTCAGTTGGGGTTGAACACTCTCCTCATCTGTGGACGTGACCAGCGGCTCGAGGCTACGTTAGCTGCTACTAGGGGGGAAAAAGGTTAAAGGTTTCTCTAAGATAGTCCAAAATCTAGTGGCAGCCGCAGAAAACTACAACAACAGTCCTCCCCAGCCACTAATATTTGTCTTTTCTTTAATGCAGAAAAATCTATTTCAGGATTCAACTATCTTGCAGCCAATAAGCAGAACTGGATGTGGCTGTTCTTTAGAAAGCTTAAAATCTGGTTACTGATTTGCACCTTTTAAGCGTGTAGAGGAAATTAAAACCGTGTTAATCAGCCCGAGGTGGTATAAAGAGCATGTTTATGGTTAGTGAAGAAACATTTACTGAAACTAATGCTGCATTCAAGTAGTGTTGCAAAAACCGGACATTTTGCACGCGTGCGTGCGTGCGCGTCACAATATAAAGAAAACACAGATGTCAGAAAAAATCTTTCAAAAATCTTCCGTCCTTATCTGAACATGTGAAGCGAGCCACGTGACATACAGTTGACGAAAGCTCTCTTCCAAGGATGGATTTTTAATCATTGGCGTAATTAAAAAAGGTCAGTGGGATTTTGAATGAGGTGCCACTTTTGCTTCGGCTCTCTATTCGGGACAGTTACATCTGCCAGTGTTTGTAGACATTTCCTGCTAACGCTCTGATAAAAATCATCTTTGTGTCAAATGATGGGTTTTCCCCAATTTCTGCCTTCAGCTGCCGTGGCGATTATAAACTAAATGTTGACGTTTCACAAAATTTAAATATCCACATTGATTTGTGCAACAGCTCTTTTTGTCTCCTCAGATTTTCCGCTTGGACTCCTGCTACTGTACATTTGTCAGAATAATGTATAATCTATGACATTTAACCTATTTTTAAATGAGATATGGAAGCATTAGAGTTACATAAATGCCATTTAACTAAACAGTTTGTGTCACACTCTCATCTTCCTAAAATAAACACGAGGCAGAGTCATGCTGATCATGGCGCATACCATGAGGATGCTTTGTCTAATTGCTCCTTCAGAGCCTTTTGAACTGCACTTTTGTACGCCACTAATGAACTTGCTAAAATTGAATTCAATTTGAGGACTTTAGTGAGTTCATGCTTCATTTTCTGCATCTTGTGAAGAGAAACAAGGCGTTAAAATGTAGCCTTAGGTCAGACTTGTTTTTGTGTCATGCATCCCATCTTTTATTTCTTCCTTTTAATCCCTGTAAATGTTTATTTTGTCATAAAACTGGAAATACATCCAGTCTGGTTTACATGTAGGATTTAGGCACACCAAGAAAAAACTAGTGGGTAACATTTGGTGTCTCTACGGAATCTTTACAGTAAAGTAACATTTTTTCTCTCACTCCTTCCCCCTCCCGCAGTGATCCTGTTCTGCATGGCGGCACTGATCTTCCCCATAGGCTTCTATATCAACGAGGTGGGAGGCCAGCCGTACAAGTTGCCCAACAACACAGTGGTCGGCTCCTCGTATGTGCTGTTTGTCCTCTCCATCTTCTTCACCATAGTGGGACTTCTGTTTGCAGGCAAAGTTTGCCTCCCGGGCTGAGGACTGGACGCGTGCCCGCCTCTGGACTGACACGAAGAGGCTGTGAAAGTTTTTAATGGGATTTACAAAAACACATAATGACTGAAAATCAAAAACAACAAACTCTGGCCATGAGGCTGAAACGGGGAAGTCTCTGATTATGTGTCATGGGGCCGCAGCGCCACGGAGTATCTTAACGAAAAAAAAATTCAAATGAACAAAACACTAAAAATGGGTGGAGGAGTGTGAGAGAGGGCGGTCGAGTTCGTCGCAGCACCCCTCCCACTGTTGATTTAAAATATGGCTGTCTGTCTTTGTTGTTGTTCTGTTGGAAAAGGGTGCTCAATGTGCCGCTGTCATGGCAACTGCGGCCACAATGCTGGCGCACATTTCTTGAGGACCACTACAGCCGCTCCTTGACTTGACCCCCGCCTGCCCCGCCACCCTCAGCACACATCTGCGCCGTCACGACCGCTCCTGTTGCTATTTTTGGCTTCTCTTTGCTATTTCAGTTGTGTGTTGTTTTGTTTTTTCTGTTGTATATTTTGTGTTCTTTTTCTTTCTTTCTTTTTTTTTTCTTCCACCCCCACCGCCTTTCCACTGAAGTAGCTTGAGTGTAATTGAGGTTCACTGAACTGATTCCTTGAGGGGAACTGGGGGGTTTCCGCCAGCTTGGCTTTTGAGCAGGTTCTTTTTTTTCTTGCCCGTCACTTCACGAGGCCCCAGGTGTGCGAGCTGGGGGAGAGCAGCTGCGAGAGCCCATCTGTCCGGGCCAGCTCGCGGGGACGCCGTGGACCGGAGGAAGGTGCCGGTGAGCCGCCTCTTCGTCTCCAACCGGCTGCGGTTCAGGAGCAGGTAGCAAACGAGGGGGTGACCTCCCTGGGCAGCACAACGGGAGGTCAAGTACCATAAAGGAGAATGCCATTCAATGTGTGACCATGCATTATGTTATTTATGTGGACAGCAACGGAGAATTAGTGAGTGTAGACTTCTATTTTGCTACGCTAAAGCCATGAGTCAATAACTAAAGACTGTGAATTTAGAGAATAATCATCTGAACATAAACACACCTTGTAGTTATAGTAATACTCTTAATTCTATTAATTACAGTGACCTTTTCAAAGTATTTTACAAAGGTGTACATCTCTGTGGTGTTTCATTTTCGAGGGGTTGAGATGAGCTGGCATATTGCTAATTTTAGCAGATAGTATTGACTTTTAGAAATTTCCTAGGGTGTGAAAATAACATATGTGAACGCTAAAAATTGGTGGTATTCTCCTTTAATGTTGGGCAGGAAAAGACACGAGCCAGGAGCCTTTTTTTGTCTTCTTTTGTACAACAGTGAAGGCACTGGGACTGCAGGTCAGGCCCATGCATGGGGCGGTGCCTCAGTGTGCTGCTCTTGAGGCCCGTGAATGTAAAAAAGAAAAACACACACACACACACCATTCTTTTCATTGAATTTTATAGTCCTGATTATTTTTAAGACCAATCACTATAATTAACCTTAGAAAATAGTGAAAATGTACCCTTTACAAGCTCCTAGAGCCCAAATTTCTTATTTTGATACAAGACCAGCTTTTATCTTTGAGATCACAGCGAGGCTTTTTTTTTTTTCCCATATTTGTCCACATTTTGATAAATCTGCACCATATAAAGTAGGCCAAATTAGCTTATTCCTAGCTCCGGTTTGCAATGTACTCATGGATGTATAGACAACTATCACTGGATTACTTTGATACTGAAGAAACCTTTAAAACGGGATGATTCTCAGGCAGATTTATGGCCGTTTATTTGAGCAAATAACTTTTGGTCTATACAAAGCACCAATTTCTGAATTTGTTCAAAATAATTTTCTCAATTCTTCTGTATTGTCACAAGACCGGTTCATAACAATTTAGCATCATCTAAGAGACCAAGCAAAACAGCAACTCCAATGTTTGGTATTTCTTCTTAAAGAATAAATTAAGTGATCAATTAGTTATCAAGATATTTGCAGATTCATTTTGTTTTACTCAGCTCTTCCACATACACACAAATAGGCTTGTTTACACTCCAATCTCGGGAGCATACAACCTACTGACACTAATCGCTCCTGAAGAGTGTGTGTGTGTGTGTGTGTGTGTGTGTGT
>JAVQJL010098550.1:0-28465 GCA_036024295.1 Nannoperca obscura
TTCCGTGCCAGCTGGAACGAGATAGTGTCTTACGGCAGAGGTGAAGCTCCTCGTCGGAGTCGTCCCCGCAGTCGTCGTCTCCGTCACATTTCAGGTGAGGCTGCACACACACGTGGTTCTTGCACTCAAACAGGAAGGGGGGGCAGTACGCGCCGTTGGGAAAGCGGGTCGCTGAAAGTCAGAGACAGACGTTTTGGGGTTTTTTTTTTTGGTGATGGAGACAGTAATTATTACCAAAGAGGAAAACCGTTCGCTGCGGGACACTTACGACAAGACGACTCGTCCGTGTAGTCCTGACAGTCGGCGTTGCCGTCGCATTTGAGGCGCTCGGCGACACAGTGTCCACTGCCGCACTGGAAGTAACCGGGATGACAAGTCCGCAACTCTGTAACACGAATCAGCACAAAACACAGCATTATTTCACACAAAAGTAAAAATAAATAAATAAATAAAAAATCCAAAAGTTTATTCTTCATTCCTACACAGGAAATACTTTTTTATTCCGTGCATCTCATGTGGAATAACTTCTAAATATGTGATCTCCAGTAGTGCCCTGAATTCTTCCAGCACTGTAAGGAAGAAACCCTTCAGCTGTACCAGAGAGAATCATTTATTTCTGGAATAGACGACTACAG
Organism: Nannoperca obscura; assembly: GCA_036024295.1. Classification (NCBI taxonomy): domain Eukaryota; kingdom Metazoa; phylum Chordata; class Actinopteri; order Centrarchiformes; family Percichthyidae; genus Nannoperca; species Nannoperca obscura. The sequence continues at coordinate 636 of JAVQJL010098550.1, forward strand.
GTGTTCCTAGAGTTTTCTTGCTTGTTTGTTCGGTGCAGCCCTCCGTTACTCACAAACAAAGAGGCCTCACACTCACCACAGTCCCTTTCATCCGAGTTGTCCTCGCAGTCGTTGTCGTGGTCGCAGACCCAGCGGTCGGGGACGCAGCGCAGATTATTACAGCGAAACTCGCTCTCCGTGCACGCGCGTGGAGCTGAGAGAAAACACGCAAACACGAGATGAAACAGTGGGAAGACAAGCAACAACAACATCAAAAACAATGCACAACTTCCTGTTTGTTTTTCATTCAAATTTCCATCACGCGGGCGCATTCATCGGAGGGGCGTCAAACGCTCTTGCGCGTCTTGAATACAAACTTTGACACGTTTCTAAAACCTGTCGACCTTTTTCTTTTTTAAACGCCGTCTGTTATTTTCCTACATATCGTGACAGAAAACAACTCCCACGCCGACACGAGCAGCGTGTGCGACCGTTACTCCGCCGCGAGCTCACGGGGTCACCGGAGACGTAACCTTCCCGGCGTCGAGCAGCGACACGCGGAGCGATACACCGCGCCGTGATTTAACCCCCGGGTCACCGCTTCACCCTCGAGAAGCCGCATCACGCCTATTAACTGGCGCGTTCTCAGACGTGTTTAAATTCTCCGGGGCAAAGGGCGACGGACTCCTTCACTCCCACTTGTAGACACGCTGAAGACAGCCTGTTTCTCTAGCGGCTGATAAGACTACAAGTCTCTCGCAGAACCTCCCGGCTGTCCGATAACAATCACAGCGGGACTTTTTTTCTTTGCCATCAACGCTCCTTTTTTCACCCCATTTTGGGCAATTCACAGTCAGCTGAGCTACAATCCCACAGTAAACCTACTTAAAAATACACTCAGATGATATCAAAACCACGTAAACAGCTTTTTACACTCTGGTCGGTGCTCAAACCGAACCCCATCTCACCGCTGCAGCGTCGTCAGTGACCGTGAACAGCACTCACCGCAGCTGCGTTCATCAGAGTTGTCCCCGCAGTCGTCGTCCCCGTCGCACCTCCATCTCAGCGGGATGCAGCGGTGGTTGTCGCAGCGGAAGTCTCCGCTAGGATCACAGGTCAGTTCATCTGGGAAAGGGAGCACACTTGTTTGTTATTTCAACTTCAAGAGCACAGGGTCCCCTGAATTTACTGCACGTGGAACACAGGCGGATGCTGTGTGTATCCACGTGATATTTAGTGCAATTGTTGTCCCAGGTAGAATATAGCGTGATGCTTCCTGAAAGTATTTGAAAGAGAAAATACAATTAGGAGCATACAAAATAATTGCCATGTTTAAATCAGTTGGATGCACTGGTCTTTTAGGCAAAGAAAGCCTTATTTATAAATCACATTGAACTTTTGTATTAGATTAACTTTGTAGAAGACAGAAGGCACAAAGTTTTACAAATCAGCAAAATTTTGATGATCTGCAAAATAACAGAGGCCTGATAAAAATACACGTTGTTGCCAGTTTATTAGGTCCACCTAGCTAAAACTAATGCAATCTAATACAACAGCCCTGCAATAAATAAAATATATGTGGTGAACGAAATACTGGAAACACCCCTCAGTGGAACACAACACAGACCAACATAACCACAAACTGCAGCCTCCAGTTTAATCAACACTTCTCTAAAACAGATTCAACAAAAGCTGAACATTATAATCTCCACAAAGGTTGGATTTATTGCAGGATTTAAACTGGACATAGTTAATCTGGATTAACCTGGTGTACCTAATAAACCGAGTGTATGTTGTGCGTTACAATCAGTTTCGCAGATTTAACAGCTCTCCTTCATAAGCTTTCTGTCTGTATATTCAACTTTGAATGGCGCAGTGAGGACAGAAAACTCTCCCTGTTGAAAGAGTTTTCAGCATCCAGCGGTCAGAGATGAGAAAAGACGATGACGCCCCCGTGGATAATTTCATCAATACACAAAGAAACAACACGATATGGCTGGAAATCTTTAAGCTTTTCAAGTAACGATAAAGATGTCAGTTTGAAATGAAAGGCATCTTGTTTTGTAATTAAACTGCAATAGTCATAGAGGGAGGAGGGCAGCATACCTAGGACAGATGGGTGACCTCTATCCATGCCTGTATGTGTCAGGGATAAGACTACGTGAGATGAGAAGCACAGACGGGAGAGGAGCGGAGGAGAGCTGGTCTGAGCCATCTCTACCACGCAGTGCTGGGGGGGGTCAAAGATAGCGCGGTGTTAGCTAGTCCTGCACTCCTAGTACTCCACCTGGCCCATCTGCCACATTCTTACAGGAAGATTAGCAACGGATCTCCCGTCCTTCGCGGGCATGGCACTAATGGAGTGAGGGCCTCCGATAAGAGACGGGAGGACGGCTGCGAGTGTGTTTGGATCGTAGCAAAGTACAAAGAGACTTGTGTGAACCCTGCCCCCACGCAAGGACAGAGCAACAACACACACATGCACACATATACGTGGACCCATACCACCCGACAGCTCATAAATCTGTGGTGCTCTCAGGGAGAGAGGCAAATGGTGGGGGAGGGTGAGTGGTGAGAGCCTCTCCATCAGCACCTCCCACTCCCTCACTCTGTAATGTTCCACAGGAGGCTGAGGTGTTGGCTAATATCCCATCACTCACTCCTTGAACACGTAGTCTTGCTTCCAGTGCCGTAAATGTTTTACTATTCTCAGATCTCTGGAATAATCTATCAGCGAATAAATGTGACTCAACGTGGAAAGGGTACACACGTTCAATCCTAATAACAAACAGCCTTCAAATCACTGCCACGATGTAAACTGGAGCTTAGTTTGGTCTCAAGGATGGTTGTCGAAAACTCACCACAGCCCTGCTCATCACTGTTGTCTCTGCAGTCGTTGTGGCCGTTGCAAACAGACCACAGAGGCACACAGCGGTAGTTGGTCTTGCAGTCAAACTCTGTGTGGTTGTCACATCGATAAGCTGGTCCCACTGTGAGGAAAACACCATGGTTGTTAAGTGAAGGAGACAAAGGTGCACTATTTTAAACATCAAAACACAAAGGTTGGGATTGAGCCCTTGTACAATTAAAGAATATACCTGCACGAGTTGTGTAAAGAAAAAGGAGAAAGAAACGGTATTACTTACAGCACTCCTCTAACGGTTCATCAGAGTTGTCACCACAATCATCATCAACATCACATTTCCAGTTCTGGGGGATGCAGCGTCCATTGCGGCACTTGAATTGTCCAGGGCGGCAGGTCCTGGTGGAGCAGTGGGCAGGGTTCTCGTCGGACTGATCACCACAGTCGTCCTCGCCGTCGCACTGCCATGACTCCGGGATACACCGCTTGTTTGCACACTGCCACTGGTGGTTTTCACACTGGTGTGTGGCTACAGGGAAGACGGGTCAATCAGATGACTGGAACAAGTTTTAACATGAACTCATAAGAAACAGAGGCATGCAGAAAATTGCACGAACAAACTGAAAAGTAAAATCATTAAAAGTGAAAACATTACATTTTGGAGAAATGAACCAAAGCTTCAGCTAAGAGGACACAACCCACCACATAGCACAGGGTCTTCGTCTGAGCCATCGTGGCAGTCCTGGTTGCTGTTGCACAGGAAGTGCGGACTGGTACAGTTTCCATCATTGCATTGAAACTGTCCGAGCCTGCAGTGGCGAGTCGGGCAGGTGGAGGGCTCGTCTGAGCTGTCCCTGCAGTCCCTCTGACCATCACATTTCCACCAGATAGGAATACATCTGTTGAAGCAAAGAGAGGGCCAAGCATGCTCAGGGTGTTTTCAAAAATCCATGTGTTGACTAATACAGTGCATTGAATGAAACAAATACCAGAAAGGTTTCCATGACTCCCTTTCATCATTCGAAACTCATTACATCGCCTACATAACTACTTACAACTCTGTGTAAGGCTGCTGAAATGTAAGTAGACTAAATGCAGCATGTGCAGCATTCTACATCGATAAATCATTACTACATTAACTTTTACATATGAATATGATATGAAAAGATATGTAGCCTTGACTGACCCCATCACTTTGGGAAAACTATGGTGGGTTATATCATGACACAAACAGCAGGGAGCGCTGGTTTTCAATTGCAAAGAGAGCAAACAGAGATTTCTGCTGTATTTCAGTATTTTGAAATTACAGATGATGGATGGAGCAACTGAACCGCCTATGTTTTTTTTTCTTCTAAAAAAACTATAAAAACACACCAAGCAAAGCCTGGATGAAAGTAGCCTTTTCGTGATAAGGTAATTATATGAAATCTGGTCTCAATTTTAATACTAACAAAACCCCTGGCACGAGGCAACAACTACCAATCATCTGAACAGTAGTCTAATATTTTTATAATAGTCCCACTAACGTATCATACTTCAACAAGGATATGCTGATGTTTAAAATGCTGCACATCACATAAAAAGATCACAAGGCATACCACAAGAAGGAATCTTGACAAACCGTTCATTGTTAGCACATCTGTACTGGGTGCTGGTGCACATGGGAAGGCATCGGGTCACACCTCCTATTTGGACAGTCAGGAAATGGTCCGGACACTCACAGGTGTGTTCCCGCCCCCCGTGACGGATCAGGCACAGGTGAGAGCAGCCTCCATTGTTCACCGCACAAGGACTGTTTACTGACAGAGGAAGAAGCGCTCAATTCAGCACAGCTGTGCAAATACAGGCCAGGTATTGTTCAGCTTGTGGTCAATATTTAAACACAAGATTCTAAGATTTAAACTCACCAATAGGCTGTCTGTAAGGATGACATACATGGATGTCAAATGGTCTGTGAGTGGTGTTAACCAGGACCTGACGTCCAGAGCCGTCGTATTTGTTGCCTTTCTCCACGGAGCGCGTGTTCCAGTCAGTCCAGTAAACAGTATCCTCGAACACAGTCAGGGCAAACGGGTGGGGCAAATCTCCATCATACACTGTGTGTCTGTGTTGACCATCCAAGTCTGAATATCTGACAAAAGAAATAAAAGTCAATGGGTTACAAGTCTTGCTGCATTTACTGTAGGCAAAAACAGTACGATCACTTCCTGACAAATGTTTCTTACTCGATGTAACTGAGATGAGCATCCGACCAGTACAGCTTATCATTAGTGTAGTCAATTGTGACCCCGTTGGGCCACTCTAACTTGGTGGTGATGATGGCTGCTTTGTTGGTTCCATCCATTCCAACACGACCTATAAAGGCTTTGTCTCCCCAGTCGGTCCAGTATACAAATCTAAGAGAGAACCAAGACAAAAGTACTTTAGATCACATTATATCTACATTTACCTGAGGAAAAGAGAATCTGAACTTCTGAACAAAAACATTTTACTGGTTTTCACTCGGTATGAGAGACTGATATTGAGACTGTGTTTTTTAGATACCGATAAATACATGAATAATAGTCCATAATTTCTTGGTTAAGTTCCTGGAAAGAATATGTGATATGGTACCAATTGTAGGCAACATTTAACTGATACATTTACAGATACTTAATTCTAATTAATGGCTAGAGTAACCTGAAGAGTCTTTTAGTCAATGCAGGTCAACTGAATAAGCAAAAATGTAAGAATTTGTCTACTGGTCAACAGGCATTCAAGAATTTACAATAATAAGTGAATAATAAATTAATGTTTACTTGGGTTTAAATAGAGCTCATAAACCTAAATAAAACCTAACAAAAAACTGTCTTGGCTTCTATTCTATCTCTATTATCTCTACAATTAGTAATAAATAACATAATTCTTTCAGGAAAGTACAGAGGAAATTACAGTCACATAAAATAAAGCCTTTCCAATATAATTTTATAGCGTACTAGTCAGCGTATAAGATATTGTGACAAGCCAATATTGGTGATAATGACAGCCCAGCCAATAATATAGGCCCTGCCAATATTGATATAATCTCTATCCTAAGATTCATTCCGCCTCCGTCTCAAACTCACCCATATTTGGGATGCAACACAATGGCTCTGGGGTTTTCAAAGCAGTAGGTGTTATTGGCATCGACGCAGTGTTCAGCCAGTTTCTTCACAAACCGACCATCCAGTTCAGACACTTTGAGACAATCCAAGAAACTGTCCGCCCAGTAGAGTTTCCTGGCTATCCAGTCGACTGCGAGGCCCTCTCCATGCAGAACTCCATTGACCACCACCTCTCTGTTACTGCCATTGAATGACATCCTCTCAATGACTCTGCGGCTCACATCAATCCAATAAAGACGCTTGTCGACACGGTCAAAGTCCATGGCCACCACACTGGTCAGGCCCTGCAGAATCATTGAGTAGGCCTGCCCGTCTGTTGACAGGTTCCTCAGGTAATAGCGGTTGCTGAAGATGAGGTAGGGTGAGATGTTGCTGTTCTGACGGCAGCTGTGGCCGTCCGGTTCTCGGAGGAATCCTGGGGCACACTTACACATGTAGGAGCCAACAGTGTTCTCACAGACCTGGCTGCACACGCTCGGCGTCTCTGCACACTCATCGACATCGTCGCACGTTTTGCTGTCAGACATGAGGCGGTAGCCGGGGCGACAGGTACAGATGAAGCTGGTGAGTGTGTCGGTGCAATTGTGATCACAGTGATGGATGGATGGGTCCGTACATTCATTGACACCTACAGTCAAAGAAACATAATGTCCACAAAGTTATTAAAGTCATCAGCAAAGACAACACTTTCATCCTGTCAGACCAAACTATTCATAGAGAAAGAAAACAATGATTGATGGTGAAAGCTGTATTATTTGTGTTCTTGTATTAATTAATTTAACTATTCTTTTTTTTCTTCAGATACATTTTTTTTTTAATCTATGCTGCAGCTCATAATTCTCACCTTAACTATAAATTTGAGATGCTTAGACATAATCAAAATCAGTTTTTTTTATTTGGTTCCAATACAATTGTCCTATAATTTGGTTCTTGTCCAAATTGTCATTCAAACATTTCTTGACAATTTGTGGTTGTATTTCTCTGTCTTTCCCTGCACCGCCTCCAGCACTTCTTTGACATATCCCCTAGAGGGAGCATGCATCAGTTGGGGAAACCCAACAGCAGACAATGACTGAAGAAACTGAAAGGTTAAAAAGATATGGCACAATTCCTTAAATAATTCTGAAAATCTCCCCGCACTCACCGCATCCCTTCTCATCGCTGTTGTCAGAGCAGTCGTCATTCCTGTTGCACACCTGGCTCAGGGAGATGCAGTGTCCGTTGTCACATCTGAACTCTCCAGAGGGGCAGGTGGGTGCTGGTGTGCGGCACATGTGCTCCAGCTCATCAGACTCGTCCCCACAGTCATTGTCGCCATCGCAGACAAAATCATGAGTCACGCAGCGGCCGTTCTGGCAGGTGAACTGGTGTTGCTGGCACGGCTGGTAGGTGCAGCCCTGCTCGTCGCTGCTGTCCCCACAGTCATTACGACGATCACACCTGATTTTTGAAGACGGGGCACGAGATGAACTCACACCGCCAGACAGACTGCTTACAGTAATATGACATTCGAAAAGAGTTGATTTTTCTAACCTGTAGGAGCCACGTATGCACAGGCCATTGCTACAGGTGAACTCATTGATGCCACAGGATCTGCGCGTGCAATTCTGATGTTCATCCAATGCATCTGCACAGTCTGCGTCTCCATCACATACCCAGTCACGTGCGATACATTTCCGCTGAGGTGGTTGGTTGTTCACACAGGTGAACTCTGCACTTGAACATGTGCGATTGGCTGGGGAAAACAACAAAATCAGGCACGCGGATTTACCAAAGGTTAAATAATGATGGTGATGACCCAGTGTCAACCTGCGTTTTTGGCAATCCAAACATTCCAAACTGTATTTCAAAACATGCAGCCGTGACTTCAAATTCTTTATCCATCTAATGTGATTGATCCACATTGTTTGAAGTGAGTCTCCTACAGAGGCTCAGGCAGTGCTGAAGTCTTTAGCTTCAGGCATCTTATTGTTGGAGCACACATTGGTGAGACATAAGAGATTTGATCCACCCTGAGCCAGGAAGCCAGAGAAAGGAGACATGCACAAAGTAACAAGTGAGGCAGGAGAAATCAGGAATGTCAGCTCCTTGTATGTCAGACCTTCTACAGGATACTAAGATGCAGGACTGACTGCCAGTGTCTCCCACACAACACTCCCCCAGTGGTTTTTTAACCTAATCCATCAGCGTCCTGAATAACGAGAGGATGAGAGAAGCAGGAGGGGGCAAAGTGATGGGGAACAAGAGGATGGACTACAAGGGGAGGAGATGAAGACGTGGGAGGATACAGAAAAGGACGAAGAAGAGAACAGGGCAAAAGAAGAAGTGGAAAGAGACAACGCATAAGAAGCAATGAAAGGACGCATACCACAATTATGCCTCTGGTCTTCGTCACTCATGTCGCCACAGTCATTGTCCCCATCGCAGATCCAGGATGAGGCAATGCACCTGCCATCATCACAGCGAAACTGGTCTGTGTTGCAGGTTCTGACCAGTGTGGCTGCAGAGGCAAATCATATAACATTAAACTGTAGATAACACAGTGACGTATTCTCGGCCAAAAAAAATTTATATTCAGTATAAATCATCATCCCTTTTTTGTAAAAAAAAGTTTTCTTTTTGTTTTTGCCAATTATCTCAGGTACTTCCCCCACTGCTTTTCTACTAATAAGCAAGGCACAATACAACACTGGCAAAGCTTTCAAAATAGTCATGGCAACTCCAAATTCCCATGCATTGTGAACTATCTAAACAAAAGCCAAAGTGAGGCTCTGTAACCCCTGGTGGACAAAGGGAGGGGGAGGTGCTGTTTGTCAGGGGACACTGAGGGGCGTCACCACAGAGGAATGCAGCACACAATAGGAGGCCTGACTGACCACATCGTCAACAAAGAAATACACCACTGACTCACACTCTCCGCTACATCACTCACAGCGCACTCTCACACCAGCACACAGATGCAGATTGGCGGCCAGACACAAGCACACAACAACCGAGCAGCTGATAATGGGGCGGGGGGTAGACACACAAAGCCAACAGGCCAGTTTTGTGTGTGTGTGTGTGTGGGGGGGGGGGGGTTGGTGATGAGAGAGTTGTGTGACACTCACTGCAGGAGAGGGGTTCATCAGAGCCATCAGCGCAGTCAGCCCCTCCATCACAGTACCAGTGGGCGGGTATGCAGCGACCACTAGAGCAACGAAACTCACTCTGGGAACACGTGGATGCCGCTATGTGGAAGATGTAGAAAGGCATGAAATCACTTGGAGGACTGTGGGAATCTTAACATGCTGATGAGGGGGTGGGACAAACACTGGGCTGTTTCGGACTCTTTTGTACTTTTCTTCTCATAACTTCAAGTAGATTCGAATCCTGTTTTGCCCAGATTGAGCAGAATAAAGATCCCTTATATGCTACATATCATACTCAATACAAACGATTACTGGTTATATACTACTATGGGTTGAATCCAAACAAGGAAACAAGCAGAATTTATCATTATTAAATCCAAATCTGTTGCCTTTTATTTGGTTTGATTCACAATAACTAACTGAACGTTTCAATGTAAAATGTTAGTTTAGTTAGGGATGGATGTGAAAGTCAGTCAAAGAAAGTCATGTAGAGTGATTTAGATAAAACCTAATTGACAAGACAATTAGGCTTTTTTATGGCAGCTGACATGTTGACTTGTCATAGCAGGAAAAGCCCATAATAAATATTATTTATTACAACTGTGACTTTTCTGCAAGGGCATGTCAAAATGTCTGCCATGAGGTTCTATGATAAGTATAGAGACATATTAATTTGCTTAATTATTAATAAAACATTAATTAATATGAATAAAACATTGCTTTAACCCTAAATGACTGCTTAACTCACCACAGTGTGTGGGGCTCTCGTCGCTCATATCCCCACAGTCGTTGTCTCCGTCACACAGGTATGAACGTGGGATACAGATGTTGGTGGACTGACATTTTGTGTGCTCTGGCTGGCAGGTTCTCTCCGCTGCGTTAATCATAAATTAGAACATATTTACTATAAGTAATAACCACTTTGATTTGAACATTTTCAAACAGTTTGATTTCTGTGGCAAACATAGGATACTCACGGCAGTTCTGTTCATCAGAGGTGCCATTGTCGTAGCAGTTGTTGATGCCATTGCAAACATAGTCCTTTGCAATACAGCGGCCATTGTTGCAGGTGAACTCTGTGTTGGGGTCACATGGTCTGAATAGACATCCCACCTCATCACTATTGTCTCCGCAGTCATCATAGTGGTCACAGCGGTAGTGGTAGGGCACACAGCGCCCGTTGCCACAAGTAAACACTGTGGGATCACAGGTGTGGAAGGCTGCCAATCGGAATCAAGAATAGGTCATAGCTCTGGCCAATAGAGAGTGGGGTCAGGAGAAAGGGTGCTGATATACACAAGTTAATTTTACCTGACAAGGCAATAAAAGATGACAGCAACTGTGGGACTGCATGCAAGGATATAAGCACATTGATTCATTTGTTAGTGGTGATTTGTTTTCATACTTAGGGATTAGGTGCATGTTAATGGAAATTTAAGTGCAAGCATACACACCAACATAGTTGAAGTCAGGTTTACCTCCTTAGAAAGAAATGTGTTAAAGCAAAGAAATAGAAGTATTAGTGAAGGTAAAGAGAAGAGTTCTGATTCACTCATTCATGTGGAGTAAGGGAGCTATGAAGACCGCTATGACTAATAATCAATAGAGAGATTTCAGAGGATTCAATAACAAATTAGGAACAAATGCAAATGAGGAACAAAATTAAGTCAAGCTCTTTTAAGAACACCCTACCACAAACTCTCTCCAACTCATCACTGCCATCTCCACAGTCGTTGTCATTGTCACATTTCCACTGGGCACGAATACAGCGGCCATTCATGCAGGTAAACTGGCCTGTCTGGCAGCGGGTCCCATTATCAGGGATACAGTGCTTGTTGTCAGCCAGGTACCAGCGGCCCTCTGACGGACACTGACACTCAGCTCCATTTGGTCCTAACAAGATAAAATTATATAGACCAATCAATTACTGCACTAAAAGAATATTGTGCTGAAATCAAAGTGACCGTATGAAACAGCCTGTACCTGGTGAACAGATGTGGCTGCAGCCTCCATTGAACAGCTGGCAGGGACTGTCACACTGCTGCTGCTTCCTGCCGGCTAGAACATGGATGTCCATTGGGCGCGATGGAAGGTTCTGAATCATGACCCTCTGGTCAGAGCCGTCATGCTTGTTGGCCCGATAGATGCTGCGTGTGTTCCAGTCAGTCCAATAGATGAACTGGTCAAACATGGTCATAGCAAACGGGTAGATGGCTGTGCTGACGATTACTTCCCGATTGGCCCCCGTGAGAGAGGATCGCTCAATCTTCTGTCTGATGGCACAGCAAAATAATTATAATAGCAGCACCGTGACAATGTAATGGACAAAACTTTATATATGTTTCAATAGTGGAATGTTTCATATCTTACAAGCTGGCGTCTGCCCAATAGAGCCTCTCTTCTTCATAGTCCAGCGTCAGTCCATTGGGCCACACAAGACTGCTGTTCACAACCTCGGTTCTGAAGTTTCCACCTAAGGTGGCACGTTCAATCTTTGCATGGGTTCCCCAGTCTGTCCAATACATGTATCTGTGGAGCAAGGATTAACTTTAAATCTCAGCTTAATCTAAAGATTAAATAAAGAATGTGTATTGTGTTAGTCTTACCCCCTACAGGGATCCAACATAATGGCTCTTGGCCTGGACACATGGGCAATAACAGTCCTTTGAGAGCCATCAATAGACATGGAGTTGATGCTCTGGTTGACATAGTCACTGTAGTAAATTCTTCTGTTTATCCAGTCATAAGCAATGCCATCAGGAGCCCCTAGACCTGTCCAAAGACAGCGACAACAGCAACATCAGCAATATCACTGTTATCAATTTCTATATTCATAAAAAACCTCAAGAGGAACAAATAAAAGTGTATGTCGTAGTATAAGTGCAGAACCTACCTGAGGCCACCACCACAGGAGCTGCAGTGGGGGAGGACAGGCTGATGTAGCTGATCTTGCTTGCTCCTGCACCTGAGCTCTGCGTGAAGTAGATCCTCCTATCAGTGTTGTCAAAATCCAGTGCCACTGAGGTACGTGGCACATTGACCACAGGGAAGGGCACTGCATGGTCCTCTGGTTCGAGGCGCAGACTGCGCACGGTGCTCTCAGTCGTGTAGATGAGATAATCATCCCTTGACACCACACAGCTCTCATTATCTGCTCCAAGATTCCCAAAAGCGCAGCTGCATTTTTTGTTCTGGTTACCTGTGCCAGAACCTGGTAGGGCGAAGCAGAAGTGGGCACAGCCTCCATTAGCCTCAATGCAGGGGTTGTAGTTCAGCTCCTGGGCAGCGGTAGGCTGAGTACGCTGGTCAAAGATTGTAATGTCCCTCAGCATGTTGACATTGTCTCTAATGACAGCTGGTTGCTCTGTGCTGCCAGGCTGTTTGCTTGCTTGGAACACCTTCTTGAGGTTTCTGTCCACCCAGATGATACTACTCTCAAATACTGAGATTCCATAAGGAGTTGGGTAGCGACTGCCGTACCTGACTATCTCTGTCTCCCCTCCTTGAGGGCTGACTCGGGCAATCATATCCAGGGAGTCATCTACCCAGTAGACGTAGCCAGTTTGCCAGTCCAGAGCAAGACCTCGTGGAGTGATAATCCCAGATGACACTAAAACTGTGCGGTTGGTTCCATCCAAGAGTGCTCGCTCAATTTTAGGGGTTTGACCATAATCAGCCCAGAACAAGAATCTGTTTCTGGGGTCCACCAAAATGTGCCGTGGCATGTCCACCTGGGTCTTCAGCAGCACCCTGCGGAAAGTGGTGTTCAGGCGGAGCACCTCCACATATGTCTCAGTTAGGAAGGCGTTGGTGAAATACAGGTTCCCTGAGGAAAGAATCCAGTGAACTCAGTGTTTAAAGTGGCATCATATATTTGTCTTCATTTATAAGTCATGAGAGCATGAGGACATCAATCACAAACTGTTAACTAACATAGGTCATGAGTAAGGTAGAAATTAGCTGAGATTATGATGGTTATCAATACACAATAGCTTTTATTATGCCTTCAGCTATAGTGATGCAGTTATAAATGAATATCAAAGCAAACTGATTTTTACTACCTGCAGCTCTCTCTGTTTTCTCTAAATTAGCTAATTAAATCATCTCTCCTGTTACCTGCGTGGGACTGATCTCCCTGCACTCTGATAAAGCTTCTTAACTTTGACGCTACCAGGCAGTCTGCTGCCTGAGGCCTGGGTCATACGGCAAATTCTAATTAGTGAAGCTCTCTTTTGGTTTCCTGGTTTACACCAACATATTAAGATCAGTGCATTTATTCAGAAAAAATTAAACTCTTCATCGCCGTGGGAAAATTAGGTTGTTGTTGTAATATAAGACGGCATGGTAAAAGATATATAATAAGCAAAACATTTGAATATTTTTAAAAGAACAAATAGTACAAATGTGGTACAATTAGCAAAAACTACATGGAAATTACTTCATCATTTAAATATAATTATAAACAGTAGGATATATATACATGCCAGCCTTTTTCACATGTTAAGTACAATGAGAATGGGAAATAGATTATTAAAATGACTGAATAGAACCAATCGAGACATTCAAACAGTTAAAAGTGGCACAACAGACAGTTTAACTGTCTACAATATATTCTACAGTATAAAGGTAAGATGCTTTGATGGTGGTGAACTTAATCCACATAACAAGTGACTGAGATCCTCATTTACTTGCATTTAAAGTGTTATGTAAGTGTTGTGGATCTTCACATGGATAAAAATATATTATTATTGTGTGACGATGCAACCAGGAGGGCACTGCATGGATGTACAGAAGATCCTAAAATAACAGTTTAGTTTACTGTAGTGACTTAATAGCACACTACTTACAGTATGCGGTTAAACAAAACCAATACTTAGATGAACGCATATGTGAGCTGGCACAACAGCATACCTGCAGCCCAGTCCACAGCAATGCCTCGTATCCCATTGCGTCCTATTCCAGATGTTACTACACTACGTAATCCTGAGCCATCTGGCTTGATCCGTCTGACCCCATTCTGTGATGCCACCGTGCTGCTGAAGTCGCACCAGTAGATGAAACCAGAAGCCATGTGTACATCAACATGTAAAGCATTACGGCCTGCAGGAGGACAACCCAGTCATTAGAGGCCCTTGCTGTTACTTCAAACATAATTATCATGAACATTTGATATTCAGTTGCTATGGCAGCAGTGTTATTCACTGACCTCTCCCAGCCACAGGCACCATGGCCTCAGAATGGTCTGCCCCTTCCAGACTGAAGCCTTTGATAGCAGACAGAGTGGAGATGACGACATAGGACTGGTAGGGAGCGCAGGTCCTGTTGTCAGCATTAAGTTTAAAACCTGTGGCACATGCACAGGTAAACAGACCCTGCGTCCGAGGTAGGCAGAGCTGTTCACACACTCCCATATTGTTGGTGCAGCCGTTGGATGTACCTGCAGAGTCTGTAGAGAGAATACAGCATGACAAACACAAAAAAAGCAACAAGCCAAAAACAAGATGAAGTCTCCTTGTGTCACTCACTCTCTCGATAATGCACTTTCAGAACTCTCAGTCCAGAAACGTTGTCTCGCAGCACAACCCTGTTGGCACCCGTGGACTTGTCCACGCGCTCTATGACCTCAAAGTTGCGGTCAGTGAAGTAGAGGTAATTTTTATAGACAGCAACACCCCAGGGGTGAGACAGGCCTGTCACTATGGTGATGCGGTTACTCCCATCTGGATCACCACGCTCAATCTGTAGAGATTCACATGCGAGACGGGCAGTCAAATGTGGTAAGTTAATTTTGTACAATTGCCAAAGTTAACTTTAGGTAGCACATCATATTACGTCTGTAAACTTTTAGAATGAATACATGGTGATAATTGAGAGCTAAGAGAGTGAAGACCCACCATGCCAGTGCTTGTAACAGCCCAGTACAGCTTGTTCTCTTGGATGTCCACAGTGATGAACTCAACGTGATCTAGGTTGTTGGTGAACAGGGTGACAGGGTTTAAGCCATCCATGTCTGCAGATGCCACCTTGGCAGGGAGGCCGCTCTCCGTTCCCTGGTCTGTCCAGTACAGTTTGCTTAGAAGACATTCAGGAATGGCGATTAGTGTTTGTGTCTCCGACATTTACAATTTAAAATTAGATCTCTATGGTTACGGCGTTTAAATAGTCTTGTGGGTCAGACAACCGAGATAAAGGTTGTCATTATTTGATGAAAATCTTTAATCTCCAAAATATGAACTTTTCAGGAATTCAGAACATATAGTTAAATGACAAGACATTTTCATTCACTGGGTTTTTGAAGGTTTTCATTGAGTTAGTGAATTTAATCCACCCACAGAGGACCAGGTCGTGCTTGAGTATGTATGAATCATGAATCACCCCAAATCAGTGTCGTAGCATATTCATATTAGAGTGAGAATGGATGGTTTGGAAATGTCTCTCTTGTTTCTTGATTGTACTCTATTGTACATTGCTGGGGTTAGAGTGTGCAGTGCAGTATTCAGTAACACTGGTTGAGTTTTCTCTAGAGGCAGAGCAGATGGCGACAAGGAGGCTGTTAGAGCTCAGTAGCTGTGGGGATGAGTGGCCATGCCAGGACTGTGTTAAATGGGGCTTACCCACGTGCTGGGTCCACTGCAATGCCAACAGGACTGCCAGCGCCAGTTGGTGAGCCGTTATTTGTGATTAGAGTTTTCCGGTACTGTACCTCCCCTCTCAACTTCAAAACCTGGACGAGCACAAACACAAACAGGTGAAAGTATTGCACTGCGTAGCTGTGTTGTGACACTGCCCTTATTCACACTTATATTCTTATAGTTTTATTTTTATTTTTTCTCAAGTTCAAGTCAGTAAAAATGAAAAAACAACAACAGGACAAAGTATTACTTGTCTCACCTCAATAGACTGTGTAGCTGGATTGGTGTAGTACAGGTTCTCTGTTATCCAATCCAAGGCCAGGCCGACAGGGGAGCCAAGGATGGCTGCAGGGGCAAACTCTGTTCTGTTAGTACCATCGGACTTCACCCTGTGGATCTCACCCTGGTGGACGGAGGAAGACAAATTAATCTCAACCACTGCTGAATGTGGATGTATAGAGTGAATCTTGTGTTGTGTTTTCCAAGATTTCCAGTTTATCCAGCACATGTACAGTATGTCTCTTGTATACCTAGTAGCACTGCGTTTCTGCACAAGTTCACTTTTTACTGTACCAGATTAAGAACTAGGAAAATGGAAATAATGTATTTGAACAATAACTTACAGGGTGCTCCACCCAGTAGATGGTCTCTTCGCTGTCATCAAAGTCAACATCATAGCCATTCAGAAGCCCAGCAATAGGGACCATAGCATCATTACTCTTGTCATCAGGGTTAAGGGAAATGCCATAGATGATGCTGTCTCTCACAACCACCAGGAAAGGATCTTCAACTAAGTAAAAACAATAATGCAAAAGGAGTAAATAAGAATACTTACTTACTAAGAATACATTTACAAAATGCTCTTTCAACAGTAAAATAACAAACAAAAGCTCCGTCATTGTGACAAAATACTCCTATCCAAGAAAAAGAACCTTACGGCTGGAATACTTTAAAAGTTACAAAACTAATTCTGAAACAGCATTAGGAAAGCGTGTTTCCCGGATATGGATTTATTTTTGGGTAATCCAAAACTAAAAGTTGCTTGTATGATATCTATAAATAGGATTGACTGGTGAAAGTTGTTTCCACAATCTGATTTGCTTTGTCATCAGAGATTAGAATCGATGAATGGTTGTGGGGCATTTTCATTCTTGGATAATCATTGGCCTCAGGGGGAGACTGTGTTCTGCTTGGCTTGAATGGGCTGAAACCTGAGATGAGTTAAGCTACTGACCTAAAGGGGACTCTTTGGACTTTGAATTAAAGGTCCCTTGTCTTCTTAAGACCTTGAAAGACATGCTTATATGATTCTTAATATTTATGACTGGAACAGCAGTTTACAAGAGAATTTAAATGGGAGACTGTTGACAAATACCTGGAACGATCTATAATACGAGGTTAATGCTTTCAAAGATCTTTCTCAGAGATGACAAATAAAGCAAACGAAAACATACATCCGCAATAACAGGTTTGCTCTTTTACAACAATAACCACAGCTAAGAGGGATACCTTATGGGTACATCAACTTATCAACTGAATCTGACCCAACTTCCTTTTTCATCAAACTGAGTGATGAGTGTTTTCCTCCATTTGGCAGGGTGCATACCTCTGGTGCAGGTGATTTGGTCTGCTGCCAGCGTCCAGCCTGAGGGGCAGGCACACGAGTAGTACCTCGGTCCCACAGCAGAAAGCAGGCAGATATGAGTGCATGGACTCCCCAAGCAGTGGTTTTCACCTACAAATTGTCAAAAGGTCAGCAGAGTCATCTTCACAGGTTCTGTGGGATTATTCTTGTATTTACACAAACAATTAACCTGCTGCATTTTAGCATTATTGTCAATATACAAGAACTACCAATCCAAAACAACATCATCTTATACTGATGCAACAGAGATGGGTTAACGTAGATTATCCATACCTGCCGGTTGCCTGGCTGGGTGTACTGCCACCAGACCCATGGGCTGAGGGAGGTTGAACAGCATCACTGTCTGGTTCTCCCCATGCCACTTATGGGCTCGCATCACACGGTTGATGTATCTGTCGGTCCAATACACAAAATCCTCAAAAATGGTAATTGCGTGGGGATGTTGCAGTACCTTTTCATAGAGAGCAGCAAAAGAAAAAAAAGTGTCTTAATAATAAGTGTAATAAGTGTCTTACACAAACTATTCAAAAGAAACTTGAATGTGGTCTGTTGACTTTTATATGATTAACGTAAATAAGATCTCTACAGATAATTCAGAAAATGTGTCATCCTTCTCATACACTCACCAGGTCACTGGCCAGAACCTGCTGCCTGTTGTTGCCGTTATAATCACAGTAGTCGATGAAATCCAAGTAGGCATCAGCAAAGTACAACAAGTTGTTTGGATAGTCTATGGTTAGACCATTGGGCCAGTACAGCTTGTGGCTTATGATAACAGTCCTCAATTTCCCATCCATGCTGGCCCTCTCAATGCGGGGGTTTCTCCCCCAATCGGTCCAGAACATCAGGTGAGCACTGCAAAACAAACACTTGTCTTTTAACTCCAACTGATATGATGACAAAGAGACCAAAACATGCATTACATTCCAAGACACACCAATTTTAAACAAACTTGTGGCTCTGCACGTCACTGACCTGTCCCTTGGGTCCAGCACCAGACCTCGGGGGTTGGTGACATTTTCACTGACTAATACAGTGCGGTGGGTGCCATCCAGTTTAGACACTTCAATAGTCTCTAAGACGTAGTCAGTCCAATACAGGTTCCTGCCCACCCAGTCCACAGAGAGGCTCTCCGTTACAGTCACTCCACTATCAAATATCTGTCCACAAGAGACTCATTCTTAGTTAAATGTGTTTGCGGGCGACAATGAAACGACGTGTGAAGCTGGAAAGAAAAACCAAACATTTTCTTGCAGTGTATCTGTGGTGACGACCAACTCACCACAGTTCTCTCACTGCCGTTTTTGTTAGCACTCCAGATTCTGTCCTGGCTTGTGTCGGACCAGTACACTCGGTCAGTGACCGAGTCAAAATCTAGGGCCACAATGTTGCGTCCATCTCGAACCAGTGAGCGGACCACGTTGGGCTGAGTGGTTATGTCATCTTGCACAATCTGATTTCGACTGGCCACTAGCAAGAACGCCTGACGAGAATCTGTAAACAGACATCAAATCTCTGTTACCTATTTTTCATGTCCATTCTCATGCTAAACAAGCATTTATCAGCTTTTGCATGTCTACCAAAACTCTACGACAGGACTGTTAAATAGACCCTCCTCGAATGGCAACCCTTGGGGAATGCACTTTTATCCAAATAATGGCCTGTTGTATTGCAAAGGCTTTCAGCAGGTTATCTGTGTGGAAGAGGAGCTCATGTCAGGCACGCTCCCCATAAACAGCCCTTTGTTGGTGATTATGTCCTAATTACGCCAGGGATGGCCAGTGAGTGACATATATGTTATTTGTCTTATCTAAAGAAATCAGAGCAGCAAGGGGGAACAAGGGAGAAGAAAGACAGTGTGTCAGTCTCACAGTCTGGGGGCCAAGCTCCCCTTTTATCATAGCTCATTCCTGCCCAACAGCCCACAGCGGAGAAATCAGAGACATGTACTGTATAGGCAACTTGACAACCAAATCACTGTGGGACTGATAATAGGTCTATTTCCCATTTTATTGAATTATGAAATTATAAGTTGTTATGTTCAACTACCAGGGGAGCAATATGTTCCATGCACAGAAGGTTTAAGCCGTAACCCTCCCTCACCTGAGGCCTTGCAGGTCCGCTGGTCTGCTTCGAGAGTGTAACCATCCTGGCAATGGCAGCGGAAAGAGCCTCTCTCATTAAAGCAGTGCTGGCTGCATAGTCCGGGGGGATTACACTCATCTACATCCTCACAGGTTTTGGAGTCATTACTCAGTTGATAACCCACAGGGCATGTGCACTGGGCCCCAAACGGCCCTTGGATACAACCGTGGGTGCAGCCAGCATTGTTGTCAGAACAGCTCTCCTGATCTGAGGTGAAAGCAGGGAAAGAACAATTTAGAACACAAAAATGGAAATGAAACCAAGTAAATGACAACTTATACAAAACAAATACAAATCGACCAAATTATGCAATAATATACATGCTCTAATGATAATTAACAAACAACAACTACTTCAGTAAGTGTCTTTTAAAGTGCTACTCTGAGCCAGAACTATTTTTGATGTATATTTGGGGCAAATTATTGTTACATTTACCTTCACACTCTCTACTAACAACAACATTTTCCTTTTGATTATGTTTTGAAACAAATCTATAAATATTAAATTAGTTAAGAAAGATACCGTGTTTGTTGAAAAGGAATCAATACTATTTGCAGCATTTCTACCAATGATTGAGAGTTTGTTCCTACCTGGCAAAGGCTCGTCTGAAAGCAGTGAGAAAGGCAAGAAAGGAAAATCACAGATAATTTTCAGGTTAATATGGTCAAATCACACACATGCATGATTTCAACACAAGAATCCAAAGACAAAACAGATAACATTCAACACAAAATGTCTGTGAAATCCTCCTGTTTGCAGAATACAGGTACTAGAAGAATGTCAAATTAAACAAAATCAGTTGTAAGTTGGATTCTGTTTGTCATGTGATGTGATATTGAATTTGAGCAGGTCAGCAAACTCAGAAATGTAATTAAACAATCAAGTCTTTCTGATAGACAAAGAACACGTCTCAGGCTGACTGAGAAAGCAGTGACCAGACTTACTGCAGAGAGGAGACTCGTCAGCACCGTTGGGGCAGTCAGGCGTGTTGTCACACACTGTGGTGAGGTTGATGCACACACTGTGGCCAGGGCACTGCCACTGCCAGCTCGGACATCGGAAAGGCGGTGTGGGACAGTCCCTTTCATCGCTCATGTCCCTGCAGTCGTTGTCCCCGTCACAAATCCAACTGTGTAGCACACAGTTTCCATTGTCACAGCGGAAGAGTGAGGAGGGACAGGTGCGAGGTGGGCAGGCATGGTGTTCGTCGCTGCCATCCTCACAGTCTGGATGACCGTCACACTCCCAGGTAGACGGGACGCAGCTCCCGTCTGACTGACACTGAAACTCCCTCTCATGGTGGCACATCCCTGGGGGCCTAGTAGCTGAGATTAGAGAATACCAAAAACAGCGTGTTAGCACAGTTCAAAATTAGTAACTAATAAAAGATATATTATTAAATATATCATCAAAAATAAAAATAAAGTACTTAAATACTTACGACAGCCTTGCTCATCTGAGTGATCACTGCAATCAAAGACTCCATCACATCGGTAGTAGGAGTTGATACACTGGTGACCTCTGGAGCACTTAAACTCATTCACAGTGCAGTTGTAGACTGAAAAATCCAGTTGAGTATGTTAAACCTCATATTCAATATTTCTACAGTTTTGTATGTATGCTGAGCTCAGTTGTTGTGCAACAAAGGTAATGAGATCTATAAACTAAGTGCCTTAGCAAATGCTTGTTGAATTTTACAGAGCATTCAATTGACCTCTACAACTTCATGAATGTATTTAGCTGGTACAAAACCAGACAGGCCGTTGCTGAATGCATGAATGACTGAACAAATGAATTCATTATTGGGAAAGGGGCGATCAAGCTTCAATTCACAATATCACAAAAGAAAGGCACTCACTGCATCCCTGCTCGTCCGCCCCATCCACACAGTCCCTGTCCCCATCACAGACATAGTTGGGATCTATGCAGCGGTGGTCTGGACACTGAAACTGTTCTGGATGGCAGGTATTTCCCAAATCTGTCAACACAAATTGTTAGACGACAACATGAGTCTATGAGTTAATCTCCTAGTCTTTCCTAGCCTTGCTAGTAACTGTAAAAGTAACTGTGTACCAGTGGCTGCACAGACATTTCAGTGTAGTTTAGAGGCATAAATTGTCTTTGGAGTAACAATTTTGCCTGACATAGGCACGTTGTCTGATCCTAGATAAACTTCTAAAAACAGTTCTTAAACAAAAAGTGACTTATCTCCAGTAGCCTACTGACCAGTTTTGTTTTTATAATTAAGGCTATATAATTAGGTCCAAGGATCCCTTTTGTGCTATAACTGTGCATTAAATTTACTTCAAGCCAAATGAAACTCACTCTTTAGGCATACATTTTTTTGTTTGCCAACTTTTTTCCAACGTGTTTTCTGTGTTCTTCTCTTCCATATTTTCTTGCTGTTTGATTCCTGAAATAAGGTTTTGTCACTTGTCAAATTTGGGCTACTTACCCTGTTTCTGCCTATTTTGTGTTTAAAATTAACAAAACAAGTCTCGAAGCAAATCCTAATCATTTTAAGCTGATAGCCTCTACAGGGATACTCACGGCAGTCAGCTTCATCTGAACCATCCCCGCAGTCGTTGTCAGTGTCACAGCGCCAGGTGTGTGGGATGCAGCGGCGGTTGGCGCAGGTAAACTGATTGGCAGGGCACGTTCCAGGCACCCGCGTAGGGCAGTCGTGCTCATCGCTGTTATCAAAACAGTCATTGTGCCCATCACAGCGCCATCCTACAGGCACACAGTGCTTATTGGCACAGGTGAATGCAGAGGGGGAGCAGGTGGTATCTGGAAAAAAGAGATGTTGATCTTGATTAAACTTTTTTTTTAAACCCAAGGACATGAAACCGCTTTTTACTCTGGCCAGGTCAAGTCAGTATAATGAACTGGATTTACTGGGGGGGAAAAAGCATTACTGTTAATTCCACAGTTGACTTCGTCACTGTTGTCATGGCAGTCATCAACACCATCGCATCTGTAGCTGTTTGGGATACATTTGCCGTTGCCACAGGAGAAGGAGTTGGCTCCGCACTGCAGTGTGGGGGGCTCATTGGAAGGGTCTTCCACACATGTCTGCTGGTTGGGCAACAGCTTCATGCCATACGGACAGCCACACACCCTTTGTGAGTCTGGGGCTGGGAAGCAGAAGTGGCTGCAGTCTCCATTAGGATTTATCGGCCTATTGCAGAAGTTGGAACCTGAGAAGGAGAGTGGAGTGTAATTACCAGGAATATGATTGACAAGTGCAAGCCTCAGCTCTGGATTAATAGTCGAGCGAGAAGAGCAGTGAATAAAGCTACTGACCAATCTGAGAGTGGGAGTTGAAAGACTTGACATGCATGATGTGGCTGATTCCTCTTCTGATAATGACCATCTCCCCACCATCGGTCTTGCGCACACGTACAATGCCACCCAGGCGCCAGTCGGTAAAATATGCATAGCCTTCAAGGGACAGGAGCAGCAGAGCATAACCTCAGTTACTTTATCTCTCATCCCCTCCCAGTAATTGCTCCTTTGACATGGTCATCATTAAAGCAAGATAGAAAACCACAGTTCAAGTCACTGCCAGTGAAATGAACTCCCTTTTTATTCAGATCAAATATATGAACCTGCACTGGAACTTTATAGGCAGCTTGTTTATGCCAGGACGACTTATTACCTTCAAAAATGGTGAGACCAAATGGATGGGAGATCTGGGTTATGCGGTCCAAAGAAATCCTGTTCTGTCCATCAAAATTGCTGTGCTCAATTTTGTCAAAGAAGGCATCCACCCAATACAGACGCATTGAGCTGGGTGGAGATCACAGCAGAGAGCAAGAATTTAAAATAAGGACAGTCAAAAATGCTGTCAGGGGAATGATTGGAAAAAAGGCTTAGTATGTTTGACTCACCTCCAGTCAATAGCTAAGCCATTTGGCCAGCCAAGAGTAGTGTTTACAATAGACAGAGCATGTGACCCGTCACCCCAAGCCCTCATAATCTTAGCTGGCCGGTACCAGTCGGTCCAAAAAATATACCTGTTAAAGTAAAATAAACCACGAGCATTAATGATATATGTCAAATGTACTTTGAATACATTGAAACATCTACTGTACCTGGGTGACAAAAACCCTCTTTATTTAGATTTTATTTTGGATACTTCCACACTATAGAGCTTTTCTTCTTAAGTATAGAGCTAACTTCTTAGTGTTTGCCACAATACTGCCCTTCACGCTGAACTAATCTCAGCTGTTGGACACAGAGGCCTTATGACTTTGAGGCTATTGGAAAAAACAACTTGTTCTAAATAAGGAATTCTTTTATCAGGTGGGGGCTTAATTTGAAGACATTTTTTGAATGGGTGAGCACGTCTTAAGGTGTGTTATCAGACATTCATGGTTGGTTTTGCAGAAACTGATGAATGCTAATAATCTGCGTGCTACATTATCAATAGCCTTACATATCTGTTATAATGTCAACACATACAACGAATACCTCTTTAATACTTTCAAGCAATTAAAATGTTTTTTTAATGAATTCTACTGACTAAAGTGTAATCAGTGTAGAACATTCAGTACACATGGGCTGTAAACTGGCTTAAAGCTCTTTTATTCAGATATACTGAGGCATCATGACACAGTGAGTGGGAATATTGCCCTTTACAATCACATGGACATGACTTTGCAGGCAAATTCTGAATCCCACTGAATCCCTACAAACCTCAACAGCGTTTTTTATAGTTTTATAGTTTAACCTGCATTATCACCATAACCTCTCGGTTGTGGAGTATAAGCAAAATACCCGTATTTGCTTCAAAAACAGTCACAAAAACAATATTTATCCTCCTGTCTTATATTGATTTACCCAATGAGAGGATGCACCACAATGGCCCTCGGGTTGTTGAGGTTACGTATGATGGCTCTCCTGGACTTATCAGCTAGCTTCATGACAGATATGCTCCTGTATCGTGGGTCAGTCCAATAGAGGTTTTTTGAAATCCAGTCATAAGCCAGGTCCTCCACTCCATCCACTCTGTTGGCTGCCAGCACCTCCCTGCCTGTGCAGATCAAAACAGTCAGACCACAGTTTAACACAGAGATGAAAGAGGAACATATTTAAATAAATAGGCTGTCAGCTTGCATTTTCTCCATGTGGACCAGACAGAAAAAACTAGAGCAGCTTCAAAAACATCACTGATCAGAGCAGCGGTGTTCCTTTTTTGTGTGTGGTGTGACTGCTTGTGGATTAACACATTAAAAACTACTTTCCACAGTTTAGGTCATAATTTTGAAACCACCTATCAAATCTGCTTGGCAAAACATTATTGATTAGTCTGTCCTAATTATTTTCATGTCATTTGTTTGAGATGTAAGTTGATAATATGATCCATTTTCCACTGTCCATACCCACTCCCTCCCCCATAGTACCAGTCGGCCCCATCAGGCACTCCCTTAACTCCCTGTATAAGCCTGCCGAATCACATGGTCTGCTCAGAAAAAAAATTAACAAGGATGTCAGCACAGAGAAAACACTGGAAACATATTAGCTGCTGACAGTTTTTATACTCCTCACCATGTCTTTCCTTGTATTATTATGCTACTGTTATGATGTGATAATAATAGTAATAAGAAACTTTTCAGCTAGACAGCTAGACCAACAAGATGCTCACCAGTCCCATCCACTTTTTGTTTATAGATAATATCTTTGGTTGTATCTGAGAAGAAGATAGCATCGTCTTCAGCACTAAAATCCACTCCAACAAAGTAGGAAGGTGATCCAGTGACGGGCAGGATGATGTCTTCCTGAGAAGAGAGGTTAAAGGGGATCCCTCTCACGGCCAGCTGGCTGGAGAACAGCAGAAACTGCCTCACAGCTGAAGATAGGAAAACAGACGATCATATAAAGAAAATGAGAGATATTCAGCCCCACAAAAACTTCATAACACAAAATAAAGGGTTAAACTAAAGGAAACAACTGTGGGTTGCTGTACAGTTGAGTTTCGGGTGAACTTTTTAACAGTTCTGTTCAAGAAAACAAATCCCTACTGTTATAATAGAAATCTTCTCTTACCAAAACATCGCTTGCCGTCGGCATGTAGGTCATAGCCCATTCGACATTTGCAGCGGTAACCCAGTCCTCCATTGTCACTCCTGTGACTAAGAACACAAATCTGCTCACATCCACCTCTGTCTACACTACACGGGTTTGGCACTGGAGACAAAAAAAAACATTACCAGTAACAGGCAATATAATAATAATAAAAAATAATCCACTCTGAAGAGGACATGTTTGGCTCATTGAGGGACTTACCATGTGGCTGTTTCAGCTGATGTATCACTGCTACTCCATGTGGAGTCTGAGATGTACTGTAAACAACTTGAGGACTGCTGTCAGTGAACTTGTTGGCTTTCATCACGGCCATCTTGGTCCAGTCCGTGAAATAGACATTGTGCTCAAACAGACTGATGCCAAATGGGTGTGGGATCACAGCACCTCCATGGACCACAGTTTTTCTAGTAAAAAACATTGAGAACATTGATTTATTACAACATACATACACTGACCTTTCTACTTGTTTACCCCTAAGAATTCTTGGGGATTTGTTTTATGTTTTTGTAAATTCAACTAAATGCTGTGCTATTTTTGAGGGATAACACATGGCATATTTACCTGTGAAGGCCATCATATGTTGCTGTTTCAATGTAGTCATAGCGACTGTCAACCCAGTAGACGCGCTTGGCCTCAATGTCCAGCGTGATACCAGCTGGCCAGCCCAGTTTAGTCCCAATGATCCCATAACGGTTGGTGCCATCCATGAAGGCCCTCTCCAGCCCTGGTTGTCCATTCAGTGCCTCCCAATCTGAGAAGAACATATACCTGTGAAAGGAGGTTAAATGTTTATTCTGCCAGTTTCCTCTGAGGTGGGATCATTACATGAGGACTGGTATCTACAGCTGGGACCACATAAATAACATAACATGTAATTACTTAAGAAAATGTCACAGACTTTGCTATTGTTAATTAATTCTAGCATC
Organism: Nannoperca obscura; assembly: GCA_036024295.1. Classification (NCBI taxonomy): domain Eukaryota; kingdom Metazoa; phylum Chordata; class Actinopteri; order Centrarchiformes; family Percichthyidae; genus Nannoperca; species Nannoperca obscura. Next base: position 27,187 of record JAVQJL010098550.1, read on the forward strand.
CACAGCATCACATTATGTCCCCAAGTGGGTGGCTGCGCATCTCACCAAAGAGCTGTACATTCATTTAAGCAATAAGCAATTTATCTGAAGCCACCTGGCTACCCTCCCCCCTTGAACTATAATATTGGATTACAATGAGGGTCATCACTTACATTGCTCCTCACTAATCCACCCAGGGCAATCTGCTAATCTCACACACACCCCCCATTATTCCACGCCAATGGAGCACGACAGATACTGTATGTGGGGTTTGGGAATGGGTGGTTAGATTAATAAATTGAAACTGGAAGATGTGCTTACCCAACAGTGGGGTCCACTGCCAGTCCTCTTGGGTTTCCGAGGTTTTCAGTGATGAGCGTGACCCGGTTACTTCCATCAAAGTCCACCATGTCAATCCTGTTGACGCTGGCCTCCACCACATACAGTTTATTGTTCACCCAATCCACCGCCAAGTTCTCAGGGTAGTCAACCGATACATTTAAAACCACCTGCATGTTGGAACCGTCCATATCCACAGAAAACACCTGTACACAAAAGATGCCGTTGTTGACAGGAAATTAGCCCTTCACTGCTTCCAGAAATAGAGGGAAGATATTAAATACTACTATACTCACATGCCTGTAGGTACATTAAAAGTGTTATTTGTCAACGCAATTGTTACCCTGTCCATACTGGCCAGAAAGAAAAATCAATAGTCCTTGTTCTGAGTGAAACATTACTTCTCAAATTTAGCTTTAGAAATTTAGGCTTCAACAGCGTAAAAGTGGCACTTTAATGGACAGTACTTCTTTATTAAGCTACTGCAAAGACAGAGTAACGCAATGAGGGAATGCTGGACTGAAAAGACTGCAGACCTTTAGAATCCATTTCTAAACAGAACATAGAGCTTGGATTTTGTCCCCCATCACTTAAATTTATATTGATTTAAGAGGGGATCACTTTGTGATCTGTGAATTGTCAATTACAGCAAACAAAACTATTGCACTGAACATATGGGCTCGTGAGTGTTGTTTTAAGAAAGACTAAGAAGAAGAGGATGATTTAAGAGTAGTCTATGGCAGTCAACAGCTGTCACATACGAAACACATTTTAGGAAGCAGAAAAAGGCAAAGAGAGAGAAAGATTATTTGATAGCATTGTCTATTGATTCTTTGTTGTTACATTTCTGTAAAGCCTGTAATGTGGTTTTCTGAACCTGCCACTCTACTGATACTATGATGGCACAGGTTTCTCAGACTGGAAGCCTTGGCACTATGCAGCTGGTTGGGGGGGGGGGGGG